>QLPD01008021.1:0-21496 GCA_003314085.1 Hymenopellis raphanipes | reverse complement strand
ACGCTCTATCCGATTGAGCTAGGCGGGCAAGCGGTGCAAGATTTTCCACCGGGGTAGCCTGAAGGTTGATGTTGGTTAGCACATTTTGGGAAGTGCGAGTGAGCGGCTACACCGAAACATCGCAATGTCGAAAGAGACTCTCAAAAAGCGTAGAGAAAGTGAGAAAGTATGTGTAGATTTCTGATGCGCAGCTGAGGACAGAATGGCCTGATACCAATCTCGCAGATCGCAGCAGTGACATGAGAGCGGTTTTGGGAGACCGCGAGGGGGGGACAAGAAGGCGGCATCTCGGCAAGGATAGGCATATTATGCAGGAGATTTAGCTAATCAAACCTTTCCCTCGTCTTCCCCACCACTACGATTATCCGCAGCAACCATGGCCTCCGCTTTCCCTTTGGACGGTTTCGACTACAGCAAGCAATCCCAGACTGGGATTGACTTCTTCTCATACCAGTCGACAGCAGACGTGCTTGCACCCCATCCAGACTTGTTTGAGTCTGAATTGGACTCATCTCTTGCCGGAATCGACGAGGTGCAGCTACAGCTGCTGACTGTCGACTCACACGACGCATACTCGTTTTTGCGGTCAGACACCCCCACGCGAGGACCCCCTTCTGCAATCACAGAATCTTCGCGCTCCAGTGCTTATGACTCGGAGCTATACGCCCCCAGTTACGCTCACACCCAATACTCTTTCCCCCTTGACCTCGAGATGGACTTTCAACGTATTCGCGTTGAAAGCGACTATGCCGACTACCAGCAGTCGCAGCAGCAGCAACCCCAGCCGCTCGACGCCCCTCTAGACTTTGGCTCCTTGCCTCCTACTCCGCCTCTCAGTCCTCCACGCACCCATGCCCCGCCGCAGAAGCACTTTTCGCGCACGGCTTATTCTGACTACGGTCCACCCACCCGCAGCATCCCTAACTATTACAATTATATTCAGCCGCCCGTGGGCACCGTCTCCCCCAACCATGTTACCGCCCAGCTTCCTTCGGCTCACATGCCTCACCGCCACGACGAAGGAAAACAGGACCCTCGTAAAAAATACCAGTGTCCGTCTTGCCCCAGAGGTTCGTTGTCTACTTTCGGTGCATTCGCCACGTACTGATCCGCCTGCACAGCCTTCGCGCGCGCATACAACCTCAAAACTCATATGGCAACTCACGACCCCAACCGTCTGAAGCCTCATGTCTGCCCTCACCGCGCCTGTGGTCGCTCCTTCAGTCGCAAGCACGATCTGGGTCGTCACATTGTCAGCATCCACCGAGAGGACGGTGGTGGCTCTGTTGCTTCTCATGCTTCATCATCAAAACAGTCTATTGGTGTTGAACAGGGAAAGCGAGTCTGGTGCGATGCCTGTGGCAAAGGTGCTGTAGGACGCACCCCTCAATGTGAATGTGCCAGCGCCCAAGTCAAGTGATATTTGTTCTTAATTTTTACTTTCATCCTATTGTGCGTTTCTACCTTGCACTCTATCGGACTAGTCTAATTCACATTATAGATGGCCGTGTGCCTCATGCGGCCCTTCCTGCGCTTTTCGATTGAATCTCGCTTCGTACCGCCTCATTGGCCCAGCGACGGACGTGATCTCGAATTGTTAATTCGCATTCCACATAGTGTCTAAATATAATACTATTTCATACTCTATCGTTGGTTTGGAAATATGCCTACATACCTTCATTTATCTCTATTCTGGATCTCTCCTTGCTTTCCTAACAAATGTACAACCCTTAGAAATCTGAACGCTGTTTCATTGTGTGTCTTTCACAGCGCCGTAACTATTGTGATGCTCACAAAGAGGAAGCTTGCCGAATAGTGGACACATGATATCTGCGCGCCGCAGTTTGTAGCAACGGTCGCAGTATCTCAAAGTTGAAGTTGCGAAGTAACTTGATGAGGTTATGAAGGCTGATATATTGTTATTCTTGTCGTGAACGAAATAATATCGTAAGCGCGTATACATTCGCGATGAGCATGACCAGCCACACGAGGTATGCGGCGATCGCAAGCACGTAACTGTTACTGAAGTCCTGCCAACTTTGTTGAGACATTTCCTCCGTATCCACCTCATCCTTGTCCCCAACTACGTCAGACGCAATTTCTGCACGCACACGTACCCTCATCACCTTCTTGGAGCTCGTCATCCATATCAAAGGGAGTGCAATAAACGGCAGTACTAGCGAGAGGATCACCTGAGAAATGACAAGTAGACTGTCTATACCCTCACGGCCGACAGCAATAGCCACCACGACAGAAGGGATGAGCGACATGCTTCGCGTTATGAAACGTCGGAGGAAAGGCTGGCCGTGTTTCAGTGACGCAAAGTGACAGATGGAGGCACCTACAGAAAGTCGCCACTGAATGAAGCCTTCAGAGACGATCTGTCCAGCGAAGGTCACTGTGATTCCGGAGGTTTGGCCGGCGCATACTAATGCGAGGGCGAACACGAATGCCGCGCCTGGAGGAAATTTCTAGCTCAGTGCTTTTCGTGGGACCGGTAAACCTACCACCACCAATACGACTCTTGATCAATGCGTGTGCGTCAAACAGGCCTGCAATCGCACCGTCGTCCGAGTCAGCGTGGAACACCGTGGCAGCCACGATGAGGATCCTATCGAAACATGGAGCTGAATTCAGGTGAATAGTCAAGAGGCAACGTACGCTGAATTAATGGGAACGGCAAGTAAGAATAAGCTTGCGACAACATCAGTTATGGCGTGCTGAAGGTGTGTCCGTATGAATTGCAGTGTGTTGTTCTCGTGTTTTCCTTCCTCTGAAGTGTCTTCGGCGGTCGACGAAACGTTGAAGAGTTCACGCAACCGCAGCTTTTTTCGAATCCACGCCACAGCGTTTTCGCTTGGCAAATCGATAGGATCCTGGGATTCGCGATCTTGGGTCGCCAAGAAAGAACCCAGGAAGAGACTGGATGAAGGATGAGATTAGGTTCCATCTGGGGACACCAAAGGCATAGGTATATCAAAAAAAAATGCTAACGCATGCGGCATTATAGTAGCACCCATCACAGCAACAGCTATAGCATGGACATGGCTAGGTTAGTCGAAATATACACAAGGGGAACGATTTTACCAGCATAGACGGCGTTGGGATCCGAGTCAAAAAGGCTCTTCGAAGGAATGTACCCCATGAAGACCCTTGGCCAATCCGGTTTGACCTTGACGAGAAGCACGACAAAGCAAGTAAAAACGCCCATAACCTGTCAGAGAAATGGGTTAGAAATGGGAAATAAGGAAACGATAGTAAATCGTACTAGAACAATAATGATCCCTTCAAAGACACGGGCGGGCCGCCCTTGGCGTGAAGTGGGATCCGACAGCATGAGAAATATCAATACATCAAGAGCCGTAATAACCACGCTGGTCCACAAAGGTAGTTTAGGAAAGATTAGACAAATCCCGATCGCGGTTCCAAGGAGTTCTGCGAGGTCGGTTGAAATTATGGCAACTTCAGCGACGACGTAGAGAGGATACAATACAAGTCGCCGAATGGCGATAGTATGCTTAGGACGGTCGTGTAAGAGACGACGACAGTTGGCGGCGAGATCTGTGAGAAAGTGATGAGCTCAGGCTGATCAAATCGTATGAGTTTGCCCACCAAGTCCAGTTACACAACCGAGTTTACAGGCAAGTGTCTAGGAGCTGTTAATTAGAGATTGGAGTTTTCGAAGGAAGACAGGATACCTGAAAGACGATAGCACCCAGTCCCGCCATCAGGACTACGAAGAGCATCGGTCGGTAGCCAAACCCTGAGCCAGCCTGTAGATCGACGCTCCAATTACCGCTGTAAGTATATCAGAACGCGGAATTCCACAAATGAAGAGTTATCAACGGGTCGAAATATGCCACCGCGCAGACAATACCAACACCAATATGAGATTTGACATGAGAGATGACCGGAGAACAGATGCGACTCAGAACAGGCCAGCGTGAGGGCGGGGACAAGGCCATGGGTGATGGTAAGAGGAATCCATCGACGTAGAAACAGCCATAAGACGGCGAGAAGAAACCAGTAGTCTGGGAACGTCACGGTTAACCAAAGGAGTGGCCCATGTAGAACGTGGGGACCTTGCCTAATCCGGGCTCTATTTTTTACCAGGTACGATGGATAACTATCTAGAGCTTATGTACCGTGTGCGTGTGAGTGAGGTGCTCGAAGTTGCCTTGAAGTTTGAAAATTACTGTTGGCCGACTTGGCACACTGCGGAAATTTCCGTCATCCCATTTTACATAATTTAGTGCGTTTTCAATCATGATGCATGAACGAGAACTGTTCCGTTGAAAGCAACGAAGGTCGTCCCGAATCACTATGAGGCTTTGCAGAAGAAACGTCGCCCCTGTCGCAGAGTAAGGCATCAAGCCATTGAGTCCGTGAACCGCCTTTGTGCTGAATGGTGGTGATAATGGACAGCGCTAGCTCAGGAAGAGGAAAATAGGCTATGTCTAGCTGCATGACGGTCGCGCGTCCATTTTGCAGCAGTTACTAGTCCATTAGCTATACGCTGTGGCTCGGTAAACTACGGTCCGCCGGCTGAGCTCGGCATTTGATGTCTTTCAAACTCCGAGGTACACACCCAAGCTCCAGACTCTATCCAGTATACTGAGGAAGAAGCGATTATCTTTCTCCTCGTTCAGAGTCTGAAAAATCGAGACTACCATGGATAATGATTTTCATCCGCAGGACGATCATTCGACACGATTCTTCATTTGGCACGAATGGATTCAGGTAAGTAGGCTTTGTGCATTACAGATCTTTGCTGGGAGCGCTGGAAAACTCGTATCGATAGGCCCATGGGCCGCTGACAGCTGAAAGCGTCTTTGAATACTTCACAAATTCTCAGTTTTACGACAAACAAAGCAACAATCAAGTTTTACGAATGCAAACGATGCATACTGGAATGCCTGTTGTAAACGAGGCTGAGGAACTCAAGTGGGCTCGTCTAAATTCGCGTGAGATCAACGTTAACAATCAGACAGGCGGTTTACTGGTGTCGAATTTGCGGTTGTGCACGCCGATCCGCCATCTTTCTTCATAATACACAAGAGAGAGCGTCTTTCACCCGAACAAGGTATGATTGCATGAGGACCTGTCACTGCGCACCTACCTTATCACAACAGTTCAACCACTTGCGGTGTACTTTGTCTCGGAAAATCGTATCTTTCAATCACCGGACCTGTACACTCTCCTCTCTAACCGATTGGTCTGTGCCTCCTTGGTGCCATTTGACTTGTGCGCGCTGACCTTGACCCGAGCAGTTGGCATCGCTCCGGTCAATTCAGTCTTCATTGGACACTCTGCGTTCTCACAGACCCGATTACACTCCTCGCACAGGGTTTGCTTGGCCAATCACCAATTCTGAACTCACCGACGCGCCTACCACTAATAGGAATGAAGATGCGGCAGACGCCGAGGTGAAAGATGGCACTTTCCAAGGTTCCAACAAAATTCAGAGGCAGCAGAACAACTCCCTGCTTTTCAATGCTATGCGGGCGACAGCTGTCCACTCGCAATCTCAATTCTCGACGGCAGCCTTCACGACGATGGCGAGTAGCATTACGCCAACAGAACCTCAGGCGTCGTCTCCGGCTCCTGCGCCGCAAACTGCTTCCGCCTCTAGGAGTTCGGCTACACCAGCACCCGGGCCAACGCAAGCTGCGACTCCAAAACCGCCTCCAGTCCCTGGTCCACCAGGTGGAGGTAAAAAGAAACGTAAACGTGAGTATTCAATTGACGCGTCCATTGCTCAACTGATCATGTTTTAGGGACACTGGCTCCTGCTCCTCCATGAGACCGACACTCGCGGTACAAGTATATACTTGGCTTTCATCCGACTGTCGTTCACCCATTGTATTATTATTACACATTCAGAAATAGATCATGAACCAGTGTCATCTCAGTCCTGAACCTGTGAGCCTGCCAAACCAATCCAGTGGTGTCTTTGCACCTCGGCTTGATATACCACTACCGACGCCTAAAGATAAAGGATTCGCTGATGTAAAGGAGTCCTTTCTCGCCTTTGCAGCTTTCTGAACTATAGGATCTAATCAGAAATGCGCACAAGCAATGGAGAGAGATCGCACCAGCACGGTCGATCTCATCCACATTAGTCTCGATAACTAGACCACCTTGAATCACTTCGGACAAGATGTGATGGGCCTGTTGGGAATGAGTCTTGTGCCGCCGGTAACGCCACCTATCCACGCACCTCATCGAAATGGAATACAAGATCTAATTCACAGACGTTTTCGAAGGTTCGGTCTAAAGACTCCACAAACACCTGCGTCCAGAGTTCAAATGTTGATTTGGTAGATGCGCGTACAAGAAGCACCTGAATGAGATCCAGTATACCGAGCTCACTCTCTGAAGAGTCAACGACGAAAACAAAATATAAGGTCGCGTAATTCCGGTAGACCACCTGCCACCGTTCATCTTGCTGGTGCTGCGGCCCAAGAAATGCCTCCAACTCTGGAGCGTCGAGAAAGTTGCATAATCCTGCAGGCCGGTGGCATACCAGGCTAAAGATCTTCTGGACGACAGATTGTGAAGACTGTTGCAAAGGAGTGTAAAACTTGGTCAATCGAGGCACCCCCGACGTGTTAACTAGTCAAATATGAGTCGGCCAAGGTTAGGACAGTGAAAGCAGAACTGTTCACAGATCAAGACAGCATGTATCATCGCGAATGGTGGTCGTCCAAAGCAGCGCGCCGGCCACGTTAAATGCCTCCGCTGACAAATACGACTCTAGGTCCTCCACTGACGTTCGTCCAGTGTGTTCCCTTTTTCCATGTCAGCGCTTGACATCTCGTCTCTGACGATCAATGATGACTCGTCATATCTTTCGAATGGCATACTGGACGATGACCTCGACAAGGACAAGTACGATTCCGTTGCAAAGGCACTACCCTATTCCATCGACGGAAGTCCTCTGATGATGGAACTCCTGGACTTCATCCTGAGAAGGATCGTACAGTGTGTGGAGGCCAGAGACTACGATGTAGGTCTTCTACAGTGGGACAGTATGCTGAGTTATTAGTATGTCTTAGCCCTCATTTGGTCTCTTGTCGACTCATCTCTTCTTTCAAGCATCACTATGTTGAAAGGTCCGATTCCAAAAGACAAAAGGACCCGTTTGGCTAAAATCTACTATCATGTTGCGACACTCCCTGGCATGTCTACCCGTTAGTACACAAGGTCTATCTTTCACGCCACATTCTAATTTGTGCATCAGAGATGGTCGCCACATGCTCCGATGGCTTCAAACTCCTTACAAAATCAAAGAAGCGCATATCTGTAGACGACATGCGTCTCCCATGGAAGCCTGTTTATGACATCCTCAGCGCAGACTTGTTCTTGACCCGTCGACAATTCGAGTACACGTAAGTTTTGATTGCCAGTCACCTATAATCTTTACTGAGTTTCGTAGTCAGCTTTCTTGGTGTATGTAAGCCCTCTCCATTTCTTCCCATTCCATTCCTCATACTCAACCACCCCCCAAGGGGATATATTGCGGAAAACGCTCGTCGCTTCTTCCACCCTGCCGCCATCAATGACATGCTTTCTACGTTTGTCCCCCAGATTAACGGGATCAACCTTAACGTGAGTACAAGGTCTATCTTTCACGCCACATCCTAATTTGTACATCAGAGCGTGCTTTCCTCGCAATATTTCCTCCTTACCTTCCTACCTTTAACACACCCTCAATCATATCTGCCCATGCTACTTCGGATGTGGGAATCAGTCAACTCATACGTTTTTGATGACAGAATGTTGGGGTTCTTGGCTCAATTGGCCGAGATGCATGTCTCTCCTGAAGTCAGTAACCCGCTTAAGATCACAGAAATTCCAGATGATGAGAGGTCAGAAGGTGAACGCAGACCCAAATGGGCCCCAGATGACGCTCGAGAGGATTTCGTGTGGAGTGGAATTTACAAAGATATTGGTATATTCACCGAACACGAGTGGGGTCTCATTATGTGCAAGTGCCTCGCATCCATGGGTACGTTAAATCTGACCGTTCATGTCTCTTCGTACTCAGTCTCCTACAGAAATTCCTCTGGCTGACGCCGGATCGTTAAGTACCGGTCCGTCCGCAGACAATCAAATGGCTTTTGAGATCGGGCGTCTTCCCAAGGCGAACTGGAGAATTCGTTAGTCCTTCATTTCGTACGATTGCGCTAGGTCTAACTTGTCGAAAGCTTCGTTGGCCCGCATTATCGTATATTCTATGGCTCCTGATGGGTACCCAACACCCGCATCCAACGCACCTACGCCGTATATGACGCCTCTGCCTTCCGGCATGAGCACCCCTCAGATACAGAGTACCACTGCTGGAGAGTACCTGGGCATACCGCTTGGAAAAACAGCGCCTCTGAAGGGAAAAACGTACCTGGCTGGATCTCGGGCACTGGACTCTCTCGCCCGACTAATTGCGTCCACGGAGAGCTTCTTCCATCCCTCAAATTCCGGGGCATGGACTGCCGATGTGTGTACATCTCTGACTTTTTTGCTGAAGCTGACCTATGACTCAAGCTCAGCGCATTTATCAAATATATTGTGTACGATTTCAACAAACGTAGGTTTCTTTGTCCTAGTCAACATAGTTGTGACCTCATCAATGACAGGCTGGCACGAAGAGCAACGTCCTGATTGCAAGACTCCAAACGTGCGTACAATTACTCTGATGACTATAAGGTATACAAATGATTTTTCGTCAGAATCGCCGCCTCACACGAAACATGAAGCGCGAACTTGTAAAATGTCTGAGGACCGTCGCTCTGATAGCTCTGTTTTCGCAGGACTCCACTACAGTATCAAATATTCAGAGCTGCCTCAAGTCGATGAGTGTCATGGAGCCTGATCTTATCCTTCATCCGGTCTTGGAACGGGCTGTTCCGTCTCTGGAAGCACTTGTAGAGGTACTTGCCTCCACTGCTCATTTCCCTTCGTTGCTCATATCTTACGCAGACACAAAGAACGATAGCGGTCATCAAAGCTTTGGGAGCCGTAGCGCCAGCCATTGTGTCCCGCCAAGTTTACTATCCCGGGGCTAAACATTTAGTTCCCATTCTCCAACTCCTCATACCTGGTATTGATCTCGTGCGTGCTGCGATCTCGTAGCCTCTTGAAACTGACCACTCCGTGTAGAACGATCCCTCCAAGACTGTGCGGGTCCATCGCGTCACTTTCTTGCCTCCGATTCTAATTTGATTTTAGCTTTGCACAACGGCGTTTTTGGTGGAAATTTCCCAGTATATCAAGTTTGGCGATTTAACGATGGGTGAAAATCCGCCTCCAACCGCGATGGACACCGAGGGGACTATTCCTGTGCAACCCACTCTAACAATCCCTTCCTTCGACAGTGATGATTTTGCCGACCTGGCTGATGAGCAAGATCGCTTAACGGATGAAGAGGAAGATATGTTGCTTAAGGTGATTTTGCTTTGATCGGCATGGATGGTCCTTGACGGTATGTAGGACTCCACAGGGAGCTTTGCAGACTGGGTGACCAGTTTCGTGAGCCGGGTTATACAATTATTGGAGAACTTACCCGAGGAGGGTCCGAACGGTGCGGCTGGAGGTGCTACTGAAGGCAAGTCACGTTAGTGGCGTCGGGAATATCAATCTCACGCAAATCATCTGCAGTCCAAGTCGTCGATGCCGTGACAGGCGCATGTAGCCAGATATGCGTTCATTTGTCCGAGCCGCTATTTGACTTGGTGCTCAACATGATCTTTGAGTATGCAAGTACAAATGTCAGGCCCAACGCTGTTCGCGCAATACATCAACTAGTCGAGTGTGTCGCCAATGCAGATCCTCGTAAGACCTTGGCAAAATTCTTTCCTTTCTGCGCCCGGAATATTCGTACCGAGTTGGAAAACGGAGCCTCGTCGTTACGGACCACGTCAGCATCGACACCTATACCTTCAGACGCTACTCTACATTGGAGTATGTATTTGATTGTCGCCTGAAACCTCCTTACTCACTTCACTGTTAGACCTCGCGATTCTTCGAGGTACAGTCTTCAAGTAAGTAATCGTACCATCTTCATTTCCTGACTCGTTGGAGGCTGAAGGTTCTTCGTTTATAGTGATGGCACTGCTGTAAGTTGTCGATTTTCGATGCAAACCGATTTCCCAACGCGTTACAGCTGATAAAATACCGAGACGAAATTATGTCTCTGCTGCAACTACTCCAAGCAAAGACATTCTCAAAGCGCGGCTATTCTTGGACTGGAAAAATGCTGGCCAGCATGTTGTTGACGCTAACACATACTTACCCATTAGAAAACAAATTTGTGAACCCTTCAGAATGGAACAGTGACGGTATATTATCCAATCAATAACGTCCTTGATCACTAACACCTCGATGTAGAATTTCGGTGGAACCACCATCGTCATTGGGGCAAGCTGTATGCGCCGGAAGATATTGAGGTAGAAATTTTGTTCTCCTTGTATGTCACACAAATCTCATGTCTCACAGATATCTTGGCACGTACCAAATGCTGAAGAAATCGACTTCGCTTTGGATATCTTCCATCAAGTCGTAGAGCCCACGCTTGGTTGCCTCGAAGAGCTCTTGAAGCCCGGTTGGTCGCATTTCTCACATCGCGACCTGCGCTCGCTGACTCTGTGTCATGCAAGGCCTTGCTCGTGACGCCAAATGGCGTAATGAATTCTGTCGGTACGTCTTCGCTATGTGGAATAGTAAAGTACTGGTGTGAACTGCATCGCAGTAACCTGAGTCTCGTCCGAAACGCGTTTTCGGGCATTCCTACGCTCGCTAGGGAATACCTCAGTGACGAGGAGATTCGAGAGTCCACGATGACCAGTGATATCCTGTAAGGTCTCTTGACATGTCCTTAGATAGTTTCTCACACTCTTCAGCGACGAGATACCCGAAATGTTGGCTTCTGTTCCTCCAAAGTCTGCGGGGTTCTGCTTGACGGAAAGCAGTGATCCCAAATACCAATACATTCGCTCTCTGAGGTATCGCTACGGGGTATTCCTTCACAGTGCTTCTGTCTCCTTGCGACAACAAGGGGAGGAGAACACCGTCGATGCAGTCCATATGCTGGTAAGTTACATCCTGCTAATATTTGACTCCAAGCTATTAGAAGGTTGATCTTTCTTCAGATTCGGTCGTTCCGAGTCTATTTGCTCGAATACGGAGATAGCAGAGATAGGTATGAACTGAACTTCTAAGTACCGTCACCTATCTTTACCAGAGTTTGTCAGTTTTTATGTCAACGAAGAACAATTCAACAACGAGAAAAACGTCGCCCGTCAATATGCAAGACAGAAAGTATGGCCGCGTGCCGTGTATGTACGTCGAGCAAGGTGTGTCCTTCGTGATATTAATCATCCACGTTGTGCAATCCTAAATGTATCAAGATACTTTCATTCCGGGCGCCTGCGTTGGAATTCGTTGGAACGACTCCGAGGTCCCCTTGAAGATAGTCTAATCGATGATTTGGTGGAATGGTCTATGTGGCACTATTCCGTCATCAGGGAGTACGATGCCTTTCATCTGTCTGAGTAGATGCTGAATCTTTGCTAGAGCCAGTCAAGCGCTTCTGGAAAGTATGACGGGGGTGCGGAGACGAATTTTACGACTGTAACGAGTTGCTGACGCCTTCGTATTAGATATATGACGGTGTCAGGCGCAGAACTTTACCCTTGCTCTCCAAAGCTCTCGAACCCGGCACAGAAGATGATAGGATGAAGGGAGCGCTGTGGACTTTGAATTATCCTTCGTTTGGACGATATGCAATTGGTGGTAAGGTTCTTTCTCTACAGTCGTCTGTGTAGCGATCTGAGCTTGAGCAGAACCTAAGCTTGCCGCAAAGCTATTGCCTCAACTCCTCCGCTGCCAACATAACGAGAAGGTCTGTTCAGTTTCTGTTGAGCTGTCCTTCTCCAACTGACACTGGTCTAGCCTTCTATCCAGGACTGTGTGTCTGCTGTATCAGAAAATTGTAAGCCGAGGATTTGGTAAACTGCAGCCAGTTGATCGTTTTTCAGGCGTCAACAATTTTGTCGAGCCGTGCTATCTTGGTTACACGGTCTCGTCGGCGGAACTTTTGTGTGCGGTTGAACGATTGAAGGAAATTCTACCGCCGGACGCGACAAACGATTATATAACCCAAAAATGTCTCGCCGCCAGGGTAGAACGTATGCAGACATTGAATGAAGCAGCAGATCAGGCAGTCAGTTTGTCCTCTGCTGCGGCTGCTCCTGAAGATACCGTGGTCACTGATGCTGTCTACAGACAACGGAAATCATGAAGATAGCAACTTCTCCTAAAACGCACTGGCGCTATGAGATTGTTGCTATACGTTGCTTACGAACGTTGCTCAGGCGCGATGTGCCCTTGACATCTGTCCAGATCCGTTTCTTCTTGGAAAGGACGCATCACACACATCCAAGCGTGGTAAGTCAGACCGACCATTGCGCCACACATCACTCACTAGAATCATAGCGCTATGTATGTGATCTGTTTCCTTACAGGAGCGCGCACTGACATTTTCGAAGTACGCCCAGCGAGGCGTCATGAAAAGTTTGCGGAATGTCAAACTTCGGACGCTGTGTTCAAACCCTGTAGATTTGTTCCTGGGGCGGAGTCGGAATCCTCTGAAGGAAGATGTCAGAGTAGAAGCTTCTCGCGCGCTCACTTCACGGTACCTACAAGCTTACAAGGCTGCTTTCAACCTCTACGAGAAAAACCGGTTGGTCCACCCCGTCTCTTGATGACTTAGCAAGTGAATCAGATCGTAGGCTGTTCTTAGAAACGTTTCCACAAGGCTGGGTCGCCTGGGGCGAAAGCATCACGGTCTATAAATCGCCAGATGCGAAGAAATCGACCTTCCAACCTTGGGACCCATCGAGTCATGCAGCCATCGAGACCTTACGCAAAATGGCTACCGACACCTCTTACTGGAAGAAGTTATCAACTTACTTCGCCGAAGAAAACAATGAAGTGACAATGACTCAAGACAACGTCTCTTGCGTGAAATCGCTCTGTGAGTGCACCCATGTGGGTCCATGACGAGACTTAGCACCTTGTCATAGTCCAAGTACTCGAAGACGCCCCATTTGCCACCGTGAAGCCAATACTCGAATCGCTAATCGTCAATAAGGAACAGGACAAGCAACGGGCTGCGGCAGAACTACTGGCTGGTATCATAGGAGGTGAGCCCTACGCAAGGTATCTTGAAAGACTGACGAATTTTTCAGGCTCCAAACATTGGCCGCTCAATAAGCAAAAGATCTTGTGGGATTGGTTCAAGCCCTTCATGAAGAAGATAATGGCAAATCTGAAAACGGACACCCTAGTGACATGGACCTCATTTTTAGAGGTATGCTGGTAGCATTCGTCGTCGACTGTCATTAATAATTCGACCCGCCCAGTATGTATTTTACAGGAAGGACCCCCGCCGTGTACAGCCCATTATGGATTACGTTTTGGGTGAAGTAATGACTATGGATTTCAATGCGGAGCTCTCCTTCGACGTCATCAAAGTACTCTCTCTCTTTAGGGCCTGCTACGAGGAGATGGGTTGGAAGTTTACGGCGTGGTTGGATCAAATTCTGGAACGTTGCTGGAAGGAGATTCACTGCGAACATGACGATGTTCGCACGTATATTGCAGAATTCATGTCCTTCGCGGACAAAATCATGGTACGGTCCTGGCCTCTTTCGTTACCTGCGTTGCTGACAGGGCGTAGTGGTTACCGTGTCCCACCATTCCATCAGCGGAAGTCTTTGTCAAGGAATGCCGCGTTCTCCCCGTGGATTACGATATAATGAGCATGAGAGGAGCATATCACAAAAGTCGAGTCTCGCAATTGGTCGTGAACTTTCAGCAATGGCGCCAGGAACGTATTCCAGGGGTTCGGGCCTTCCAGTCAAAGTACGACCGAGTGGGCATCATGGTGTGCAAATGGCTCTTTCAATCCATACACGATGTCCATGCCATTTCCGTTTTTGATTATATCTTACCACTCATGGTGACGTGATTTGTTCTTGTTCAAGCTGCCTTGAGCTGATCACGCAATCACAGCCCGAGCTCTTTCGGTTGACCGAAGGTGCGTACTTTCAATACCCGGTTTTCAAGGTTTTGCTGATTCGCTGACAGTCAACGATAACGACGAATTGGCAAACATTGCGAATCTGCTACTCGTGCGCATGTGTGGCGTAACGCCTCCCAGAGTTTTGATCAACCCGCTCCTGGACGCGATCTTTGAGGCCATACGATCGTCACCTGTGAGTAGCCACATGTCGACATATAAGCCAAGTTTCTAACGGTAACAGTCATGGAAAGTCCGCTTAAAAGCGCTACCCCTCGTACAAGGTCTGTCCGGCTGATGTCACGTATGCTCGTCGTCTCACTCTTCTGACAGTGTTCTACTTCCGCCAAGTTCCACTGATCAGCGAGGTTAAAGTTGTAGAAATACTTGAAGTACGTTAAAGCTTGGTCTCGTGTATGCTGCTCACATATCTGCAGGTTCTCTGTAAATGCCTTGATGATGAAGTGATGGAGGTACGCGAGATGGCTGCCACGTACGGAACACTTGTCATGAGATGGTAGAAAAGATTCATCCTTTTGCAGCACGTTGTCCGGCATTCTTCGACTATCACCGAGGAGGAGCGTGTTGACACTAAAGGTATTTTTGTTGAAGGCGGGCTTCCTCCATCGATTCAAGCCTTTT
Organism: Hymenopellis raphanipes; assembly: GCA_003314085.1. Classification (NCBI taxonomy): domain Eukaryota; kingdom Fungi; phylum Basidiomycota; class Agaricomycetes; order Agaricales; family Physalacriaceae; genus Hymenopellis; species Hymenopellis raphanipes. Next base: position 6,774 of record QLPD01008021.1, on the reverse strand, counting down.
TCAGGACCGTTTCGTCAAGCTTGCCAAGAATAGTTACATACCTGAACGACAACATCCCGACTACAACGTGGCCATACGGCGAAGACACGCGGCCATCTTGGGGATCTGTGCTCTCGTTGACAGCTATCCCTACACGGTGGAAAAATGGATGCCCGATTTGTTAACCAACGTTCTGGCAGAGCATACATACGACCCGGTGAGTAATAACCGCCATTCTTTCTTACTACTTGTGCTAATCCATACTGACAAGTTACCCATCGCAACCACTGTTCGTAAATGCGCAAGTAATTTCAAACGGACACATCAAGATACCTGGCACGAAGATTCGAAACGATTCACTGACGATCAACTGTCCTCTCTTTCGACATTAATAACTGGCTCATCGTACTGTGCGGCTTCCATACTTTCACTCATGACACTGGATTGACTTTGTACTGACAGATGCTTAATCTACTTTTCCGCCTGATGTCACGTAGAATCTAATGCGAGGTCTTGTAGCAGAATGTCCTGTATATGTAAATACGATGTGTGGACTTATGCCCAGAAAAGTGCGTATGTATTGTACATTGCTGATCCTACCGTATATATCATACATAACGTCCACGAGAACAGCCACGTTACGCGGGCATGGCAGACATCTTGACAGAGGAGGGTAGTGACAGGGGAGATGCTTCGCCACTCTCCAAGTCAGCATCAGATCGACCGATGCCGGGAATTGTAGTCTCCAAGCCATCCGCGGTTCCCGACCTTGCTCCCGCTGCTGGAACCATATCGATTGGAGCACCCGTACGGTTCTGATAGCCCGACTTGACACGATTATTGGACACAGTCTCTCTGCGTAGAGTATGAACATTGGAAGCAGCGAGGCGACTGATGCATACCTTATTTCTGCGATGAGGTCATCAATGGCGTACCAAGCGAGAGGTCCATAAGCGAGGCCTCGCCACCAACTGGCCAAATCCAACGGCTCAATATACGCGTGGGCGTGTAAATGGTCGGTAATAGGTATCTTGCTATCCTTGAAAGGAGGAGCTACGAAGCCGATGTGAAAACGGGAATCCTTTGCGATGTGAAGGCGAGTGTCAACGGTGGGCGTGGAAGCAGGAGAGCCAGAGGGTATGAGAGCGTGTAAATGACGCGTGGCTAACTCTTTCAGGGTGACGAGAAGAGGCAAATCTGTAGAAGACTGGGAGAAGATGAGCGTGACGCGAACATTGGAGGCAAGAATGTCGTCGTACAAGGTGGTATATCGACGGAACGTGAAGGCTGGTTTAGATTAGAATGAGGTAGTGGAAATAATGGATGCTGCTCACTTGAATGCAATTATGATATGGCCTTTGCTGGAAATGGGGTGGGCTCTTTCTCTGTAGACGGTGAAATCATCATCTCTCCAGAGTATTTCTGGGTCCTTAGGCGAGGCTCGAAGAAAGACAGGAGAGCGAGGCGAGTTGAGCGGGTTATGAGCAGCGCTAGAAACGACACCGCACAACGAACAGCCAGCCTTGGGTCCAAATTCCATCGTGGAACAGATCAAAGTAGCAAACGTGCCACCGATCGGGTTTACGAATGACCACCACCACCTCCATTTTCGAGGCTTTCAGGATAGATCTCGACGACCATTTCGAACGTCGCGAACGACTCATAAAAGTTCTTTTCCTATCTCATCTTCCTTTTCTGTGACTGATTGTTACTTACAGGCTAGTCGAGATATCACTCCAATCTGACGAGCCAGAGGAACAAGAAGGTAGCCAAGTGCCAACCGCCGAAGGCGAGGGCCTCCGACGGCCGCGTGTGTGATTGAGAACTCGTAGGGTAAGCGGTACATGTATGCTAAGTACAATACGGGCGGGCGACGACAATACACTGGTTTACAATAGTAAGAACTGTGAGAAAACATACAAGAAATAAGAACACACCTGGCGGGGGGTAGTAAGAACTGGGCGTGTGAGAAATACGCCCGGTCTTCCAAAGCGCCCCCGCCAGGAAAGGAACAACGATCGCGTTTGAGACGGAGAGAAGCGCCACCGCGCGTGCGCGGTGACGCGTAGTAAGATCAAGAAACGCGTCACCGAGGGTGAACGCGCCAACAAAATGCCGAGGGCTCTCGCTACCGAGGGTAAGCGAGGAATAAAAATGCCGAAGGCAGAGAGGCTCACCTAGTTCGTTATGATACCCGGTGGGCAACGAACTAGGAACACAACGTTCTAAGACCGGTGGTGCTAAGAACGAAGTGGCGCTAGGTGAGGTGCCGAAGGCAGAAAAAGGTTAGAGGGCGTACCTCATATTGGCCTTGAGTAATCAGAAGATTAATCTCAGCCAATCTGACGAGCCAGAGGAACAAGAAGGTAGCCAAGTGCCAACCGCCGAAGGCGAGGGCCTCCGACGGCCGCGTGTGTGATTGAGAACTCGTAAATAGGCTACTGCAAAAAGGGTGGGTTGGGAGGGAAATGATCAACAGATGGGATCAATCATTGTTGTTGAAGAGTAGGGCTTGAAGGAGGACAGGATTCTTTCGAATGTAGATTTGGAAGGTGTCGGAAGCCCAGCGTCCCGTGGCTTGAATGAGATGCGGCGCGCAACCGTCTTCGGCCATGGCAGTGGCGCCTCCGGCGCGCATGGATTGGCCGGCGAAGTGGTTGTCTGGTTCGAGGCGACGTAGTCGCTTCATAAACCAAGAACGCGTCGGGATCTCGTTCTCGCTCGTGATCCACAGGAAAGGGTTTAGACGTGACTTCTTGTCGCGAGAGGCAATGTACTGGCGAAATACTGGCTCCGGATCCAAGTCGCCACGTCGGACAATCCGTATCTTGTTTCCTTCGAAGAAACGATCTGCCTTGTGGTAAGGTAGATCGAATCCGTACCCATCCTCTAACCAGGTAAGTGTAGACCGCCTGGAACATTTGCGTAAGTCGCGGATTTTGATGTTGTCCGGGACCGCGAGTTCGCCTAGCCGCATTAGCGCGCAGAATCCTGTAGACAACATGGCCGCAAAGAGGAGGTCGTTATGCGAGGAACGCGGGTGTATCGCTGCTAGCGTCGTGAGGATATGGGAACGGGCGAGTGGGTATTTCCTAGATACCGCTCTGCCGTAACGCTTGAGACACCCGGATAACGAGCGCGTCACAACATATGATTTGCGGTTGGCCGTGACTTGGGGGAAATAAGGGAGGAGTTTGTTGCAAATGCCCGTGAGGTATGACCCAACCGACCGTGGGTTGATATGGGCCGACATGTAGACGATGTAGAAGGAGAGGGTCTCGACTGTCGGTTCAACGGGAATCTCGTGAAGTGAGCAAAAGGTGAGGTAGGAGTTGAGATGAGAGTCATAAGTCCCGCTGGTGGAAATGTCGATAGCGAGACCTAGCGCAATGGCCCGTTCGTGAATGAGCTGTTCGCGGGACCAAGGCGTCCTACGCGGTTGCCTTGGTTTCCGCAATTGCACGATATTCATTTTTTGATTGCCCCCAGCGTAAGTCGAGGGGGTTTGAAGTCGCTAATGGAGATCTCGGGTACGAGGTGGTAGGCAAGATCGAGGTTATCGCGGGAGAGGGCGTCTGCAACGGTGTTACGCTCCCCGCTGATGTGTACGACACGGAGGTCGATATTCGAACGGATACGGATGTCGACGGCGGATTGGAGGATGGGATTATACTCAGGTAACGCGCGTAGTGTGTCGAAGATATTCACAGTGTTCGAATTGTCTGTGAATATAGTTAAGCGAGCTGGCGACTGTGGGGAAGCGAAGAATGCAAGGTTTGAACTTTCATACCACTCGAGCGCCGCTAGGACACAGAGCGCTTCCCAAAAGAAAATCCTATCCCGCATAGAGTCGCCGTCAACGAGACAAGTGAAGCCGAGATCCATCTCCGGTACCCAGAAACCCATCCCGCTGAGAGACGCGTCGCAGAGAATAGTCAGGTTAGCTTCAGTGAAAGGATTCCAGTCAATGTTGGCGAAGAAGAGCATGCCTGACGAGGCCTTGACATGCTCTACAAACCACTCCATGTCCTGGATGATTGCTTTGTTGAGATAGATTGGCGCATGAGACCGCGATTTCCCCGACATTTTCTCGTACGCATTACAGAGCGCAGGCTTGAGTAGCGGATACACGTTCAACGACCAGTTGATCCATCCCGCGAGTTGCTCGAACTCGTGAAGAGTGTGTTGGCGTCCGTGAACATGGGCGAAGTCGTGAACATGAACTATCAAGTCTTGCTTCGAATCATCGGGTAGCGTAGCCGTCAACGCGTTGGGATCCACGAGGAAGCCTATAATTGTGAGAACTTCTCCCCAAACTTGCTTCTTGACTTTATGAGGGATACCGAGCCAGTCCCAAAGCCGAAGTAAACGCGCCTGATCTGTAGGATAGAACTGCTGGTAGGGTTCATACCAGGATAAGTTCCCGACTATTCCGACGCTGAAGCAATCATCGACGTAGCAACAGAGAAAGACCAAGTTTAAAGTGCAGATGGCAATCCACACGACTAAGCCCATCAATGAAGCCCAGGCCCTCGGCGATCCGCAACTGCCGAAACAGGCACGCCAATCAACGTATCTGATCAACGTTGATTTATTGTCTTTGTCCTTCCCCACCATCGACGTTACGACCTGCTTCAACTGCCATAACGGATGAACTGGGAATGTACGAAACGCACCCATAACATCCGACTTCCATAGGAGGAACCGTTCGCCTGGATGCAGGTTAACGAACATCAGTAGCATGGGAATGAAAACGTGGAGAGAATCTAAGCGTGCGCCTTTTGTCTGGTTCTTGTCCACCATGCTATTCTGACAGAACTCTCCAGCAGACTGATTGGCTACGAGACGAAGGTCGTCGGAGTGTGGCTTCGGGACGGCGATGATTGGGGTGCTATACATGCCAGGAAGAAGGTCTGGGCCGAAGGCTGGTGAGTGTTGACTCTTCTCTGCTTCTTCCTCGCACTGAGCAGCAATAAAATCGCTCTCTTTAGACGACGCGATGTTCGCCCATGAATTGTCCCAGGTCTCCGGATAGTCGCCTGTGGGATTAGTATCCGCCCAAGGCCACAAGCCAATCTTCAACGAGCGGACGACAGAAGCGACAAACGCTCGGTTAGGATGTAGAGTCAAAGCGTTTTTCAGACGCTCGATATTGATGGGGGTTGAAACGTGGAAAAGGTGCGGATTATCGTGTATGGTCTTGAGAGCTACAGGTTTATACTCTTTCGCAGGTGGGTGTGGGAGAGGGTCGTCCACTTCCGTGAACCAGGCAGTGCGACTGCCTTGAGGAGTTATTTTTCGCCAACCAAAACCCCTCAGATAACGGGGTAAGAAACCTCCAACGCCTCCCGCGCTCTTGGCTTCACCGCTCTCGATGTCATCTTTTCCATCGTTCGCTTCATCGCCTCCTCCTCCTCCGCTTAAGAAACGCCACGTCGAATGCCAGAAACCTGAAGAGGTAGAGCGACCGGCCGAGGGCTCAGGTGCTCTTGGACTTGCAGGCGCTGGCGACGTGTGGTCCTTCACATTTGTTGCAAACGTGACGTCTGGGACAAGGGTTCCGAGGACATTTCCCTTCATTCCAATTGTTGCAGATCTCTCGGTGCTTCCCAGTTTTGGCCTTGGCTGGTTTAGACGATGATCCTCCTCCACCAGTACCGTCGAGGTCGTTATACCGGACACCATCTTTTTCGAGGTATGCCATCCGGAGTTTGACGAGCTCTGATGCGCCGCACTGGTTGAAAAGGATCGCTGGGTTGGATCCGATAACCTTGCGTGCTGCGACATCGTAGGCGATGATTCGCGTCTGTGATTCGTCGTTCTTGGAGGAGAAGAGGTCGTCGATATGACGCCGCCAGACTCGAAGTTCTGACGTTCGGTAGGGGAAGACTGTCTCGACCGCCTCGCTGTACTTATCGAAGCATCGAAACCAGACAATTGACGTGCTAACCGTCTTCTTTTCTGCGCTTCGTCCCAAGGCTTTATGCAACGCCGATTCGACTGTGCTAGTTGGAGTGGAGTCGAGTTCGATTTTTGTCGAAAAGAAGAAGGCGTTGATTTCGTCAAAATTGACGACTTCATCGAGGAGGATTCTCTTCCAGAGCCCTTGGGGGAAGACGGGTGCTGCACCAGTCCGACCGAGGCTGTGTACGGCTCTCTTGATATCGCGGGCATGGTTCTCGACGGCTGCACGGATTTTCTTGTGTTCGGGAGAGAGGAGGATTTCTTGTTGAGCGGCTGCTGGCGCCCATCCGAAGAGGGCAGCATCTTGTTCTTCGCTGCCGTCGGAGCCGCTGGAGTATGTTCGACGATGTTTCCGACCGCGCCGAGGTTTGCGCTTTGGTCGGTCACTCTGGCTCCCATCAGAACTTCCTGACGGACTCGGATCGCCTCGTTTGTGCTTGTAGGTGCGAAGAGGTGCCCCTCCTCTCCTTTTATTCCTACCCGCTTCGTCTTCGTCATCTCCGTTATCTCCGCTTTTAGCGCCCTCTTCGTCGTCACCTCCTTCTTCTGAGTCGTTGACCCAAGTTTGAACGGTTGATGGTTCAGCTTCGTGTCCTCGACGACTAGCGTTCTCGAGGCGTTGAGCGTCACTCTCGAGTTGCTGGAACCAGGGTTTGAGCTCTCCCTGTCCGTCAAACTCGTAGGGACCATCGGAGGTGACTTCAGCGATATAAGCGACGACTAGTGAATAGCGCGGGTGTCCCGCGGGTATTTCGATCTGCACCCCTACCCGTACCCTCGACTTACCCGGTCCCGTGGCGCGGGTGCGGGTACCCGCCCAAATCGTCACGG
>QLPD01008019.1:0-21699 GCA_003314085.1 Hymenopellis raphanipes | reverse complement strand
TCAACAACCGCGTTTTCGATCTCACTATCCTCGGGGCAACACCGCTGTCTTGGGCGACCCGCGCAGACAGTCAGCGTCTGTTAGTCTCTCAGCTCATTTTGGGGCTGCAGGGCGTGAAGAACGGAGGAACCATAATCGCAGTGCTCCAGGATCCGGAGTCGCCTGTCACGGCTCGTGTATTATATCTTCTGGACAAGATATCAGGCAAGGTCACGATACACAAGTCCAGCGTCGTACACCAGGCACGCAGCTCGTTCTATGTTATAGCGCAAGGCGTTGGCGAAGGCGAAGGAAAAGACAGCGCGCTTCGGGACAGCTACCTGAAATCCTTCAGAACCCTTTGGGTTGAGCTTACTTTCGACGGCGGAAGGGAGATGACCAATGCAGATCTCGATTTCATTGTGACGGTGGACGAACTGTCGCGCACCAGTATCGGTTGGTTGGTGGCGCTTTGTGGGAAAGTTTGGGAGATTCAACTTCGAGCGTTGGGGTCGGGATGCGCCGGGAGCAAAGACTCATCGTTTTCATCAGTCCGTGATTTGTCCTTTTCGTCATCTGTTACCAGCCCAGATGCCTCTTTCACTTCGCTTTGAGACGATACATGCATAATCTATTTTCGTATTTGAATTGGCGCTCCTGTACAAGAGGAGAAGAGGCTGTATGTATATTTATAGTATTACGCATTCGTCGTGTTTGAACTCGGATACTATAAACACTGCCGTCGTCTCCGTGAATCAGCGCACTGCACCCAGCTCTACTTGGATCCATCTCCAGGTGCTCTTTGCCAGCTCAACCTTGATTCCAAACAATCAGAGCCTATTCATTATTCATATCGATGCTGTGATGGCAAAAAATCATAACTTAAACTGAGTATGCCAAGACGACGGCCATGAGTCATGAATAGCTACATTAACATAAATAAGTAATGAACCTTTCCTATCGAGTGTCATGCGTGCTCCCCGTCAATGTCGGTGTGCTGTACCAATGTAAAACCCTCTACAGGTTCCCCGAGCATCCACGGTTTCTCCACCTCCGGCTCAATATCTTCACTGAGCAGTCGCCCTGGATGGCCGAAGTTGAGGGCCCAAAGGACTAACAACATCATCTCCCCATCTAACACAGCTGCTCGGCAATCTATCAGTATACCGTTAACAACAAGTTGTGAAGTCCACCCACTGAAGAAAGCCTGTGTGTGGAACAGGTTTCCTGTAAAGCCTTGCGTCAGCTCCGCGAGACGATATATCGCACTATGTGACGCGCCCCGTTAAGAGTTTCTTCGTGCTGTCAGAGCTCGAACACGCACCGAACATATAAACAACTCAGAGTGAAGAACAGCGTGATCACCATCGACAGACGTTTATCGCTCATGACGCCACGCATATAACTCGAATTTAGACGAGGATCGGACCTGTTCCGCAGCGCGCGGTCTCGGCTGAAGAGCGTCAAGAACTCAATGGCGAGATACAGAAATAGTGTCATTGTGACTAGAACGTTGTTAGAAGTAATCTACTAGCGCGGTGTGGACACCTACCAAATTGAATAATGACACCATAAAGGGCCACCTTGGCTCCCTATGAGTGGCGTCTCCGAATGAGAAGAGGGACGCCACATTAATCATGAAGAACACGAACGAGGTCTAGATGCTGAGAATCCTCAGCGGCAGCCGCAATCGAGCCGCCAACTGCTTGTAAGAGAACAGCGATGATGTCCTAGAACGATATGGATGACGAGGATGGAAGGTGGCGCATGTAGCCACTCACGCATGTCAAGAATGTGATAGTATCTAGAGCACGCTCAGATTTCCATCGTAAATACGACGGCGAGAATCACAACGCACACGTTCTTGATGTCAGCCGACAGTACTTGGGCCCAAGAAGCTTCATAAGTTGACCCAGAATAAGGAAGTCGGCGGCCAGAAGAGGGGTTGGCGCGATGAGCGTAGCAACAGACCTGTACTCGCAACAATGAAAACATTGTTCGGAATAGAAAAAAAGGCACGAGTTTACACACTGTATAATAAACGGCTTCGTTGCCGTAGGCTCAACACTCGAATACGCCCTCGCGCCGAACCCTATAATCTCCATAACACCTCCGAGTACCAGCGTCGGAAATGCCCACATCGTTCCATGCCGACCCGCCTGAAATGCATGTATGACTGGAAGGTTTAAGTTGTTACTAGTTTCCAGGCAAAACCCAAGCAGACTCACTAGTCGAAAGCACGAAAAGCGCCAGAAAAGACAAAGCGCACGACTTGTTAGGGTCATAACCGTAGTGATTTAATCCGTCTGAAACCTTCCGCGGGACCTCCAGCGTCAACGTAGCGAGTAACGAGTCGACAGTCGCGTCCATGATGGGGGAAAGCAAAGTAAGCGCCGATGTCCTTCACTGTGTGTATATATCATCAACATCATGTTGAAGCGGGTTCCCACCATCATGAGGAGAAGAAGATCACAGATACAGCCTCCCCTTGACGATCATTCCTGCCGACATGTACTTCTTCCTCGAGGGGCGAGAACGGCCGAATATAACTCCATTCGCCGTGAGGACTCCAATCCACGAACAATGGTTATGCGGTGGCTGGGAGTACAACAGACTGGAAGAGACAGATATGCAGACGACCATCACATCTTGTCGAACAGATGCATCAACCCAGAATAGCCGCGGCTGCAGAGGCGACACCTCGTCGGCAAGACGAGAACCTCCATAGCAGAACCTTCCAACATGAAGATTTCTGGGACCCGCTTGTTGGACCTGCTCATCTATTTGTTATGATCACCCATCGACACAGCCTCGTCCTACGTCGTGGTATCGAAGAACTTCCACAAGAAGTTGAATTGACCGGCGCTTAAAGAAGCGCGCACGTTAAGCGACTAAACCATAGGGGAGCCGCCTAGCAGCGAGACTAAGACAGACATCAACATCACGACATGAGCCGTAACAGACTGTCCAACATACTTTGGTTGATGTAGACGTATAGAGCGACAACACGAACAAGGGCAGTCAGATGGATCCAATGCAGACTAAGCGCCTGTCCTAGGTGTCATCAACACTGCCCCCATGATAATCACGAGAAGCAGGCTTACCGCTATGTTTCCTTCCCCCGCGCTTCCCTGTGTCTGGCGGAAGTTCAAGCAATGCAGACTGGCTCACGCTGGACACGTTTGGGTTTGAGCTAGTGTCATAGGCATGTCCGTATTCCTACACCGCACTCAGTCTATTTAACGAGACTCCGTTTCACCATGCGGTGGTATACACGAATCTAAGAAACGTACCATGATCCCCTTATCTTCCCGCGAAGCGACACTACAGCCGCCCGACGTGAGAATCCCAGGAAGGCGACCACCGGAATGGGGATCCAGGAATCATTATTCGTATGGCCACCTCGGCGTCTCCAGAAAAGTGTCTCGCGCCTCAGCACAGGATACGCGTCAATGCCGCCCAAAGGTTTAAATTTTTTTAAAACAGCTCGCGTCACGTGACGTAGTACGCGCCTGCTCCCCCTCGGATTCTGGCTACGTGAGCTCTAAGCGTCTTCATAGTATTGCCTTCCAAGCGTAGGATTTCCGACAAAAGCTTACTTCGTATGAGCATAGCTCCTAAAACCTTGATAAAAGTAAGCGCACTTCCTGCGTCCTCCGCCGTCCGGGAATGGTGAGCGTATCTGCGTCCGTCAAGGCTCCAACTAGATTTGCTCCGGATACCTGCAGCAAGTTCCATGAGTACCCGTCATGGATAAAGACGACATGGTTACCTCGTCAAGGATCCTGGATCCACCTCACCGCATAACCGGCGCCAGCTGATCGGCTCCGAAAGACAGTGCGTATGTGAAGCAGCTCACTCCTCGTTCCACGCAAAGATCCACACATTACATCCACAACGTTCTCCACGACGCGCCCCACGGAATGGCGCACACCGGCGCACGTAAGAACTACCCTAGCGGAGGTTCCACTATCATCTGCGGCCATTCAGCACATATGACGAGAGGTATCAACACGAACAAGAACTGGAAAAACTCACCACGTACTCTGCGGCTTCGACGGAGGGCGGTCTCAAATCTACTCCGACGTTGGAGGATGGAACTTGAATCATGAGCATTCCCGAGTCGGAGAGGCATTCAAACATTGGCAGTGCTTAACCTCAAACTGGCCAAATGAAAGCCGAAGAAGTGCGTGCGTTTCTATTCCAACGGCAGTACCGCTGTGAGAACATGCGGAGAATTCCTCACTTCTCGTGTCGGATGCCTGGGTACAAACAGTACGGCACGCTGGAAAGATGAAGACCGGCAATTTATCACGAATGCTTCTAGGTAGTCTATGCGCTAGAATGAAGGCCGAAGTGGTGCGCTTCTATTCCAACGTCAATACCGCTGTGAGATCAGGCGGCGGAATATTTCAAGTGTCGGACTGGAGAAACAGAAGTGCATTAGAACCACAGACAGCGAAGATGAAGACAATTGATTCACCACGCGCTGCCTGAGGCGAGGACACAGGTATACGGCCGATAGAGCCGAAAAGTTTGGAAAACATTGGGATCGGCACCGCCGTCTTAATTGTCCAACGTTCTATTTCAGCGTCAACACCGCTGTAAGAATAGCCGATGGTGGCGTACCCGTCAATTGGCGCATCGGACGTGAGATGCCAACGAGGTGCTTGATACATGTTCTGTCGCATACTTGCATTAGGGATTGAATCCGAGCATAACCTCGAGCTTACCCGGCGTTGTTCCATTAGTATACGCGACAGACGAGGCCCTGGGGCCACAACGATCCGCATACCACCTTCGTTTCAAGACAGGCCGAATGTGTGACGTGCCAAACTAGTGGCCTTTTCGGTTCCATCGCTTCAATATTGCTGGAGCAGGATGTTTTATCTGGGGTGGCGGATTTGGGGCGGGAGTAGGGCGGCCAATAATTCGGGGGGGGGGGAGGGCGATCTAATGCATTTCATTAGATCTCCAGGCGAAATGAAGGGAGAAACACCAACTCGTCTCGTACCCAAAGTGATGGGTCCAGTGATAGATTCAGTCACCAAAAGCTTCGTGCGCATGAACGAAAGTGTGAAGCTTTGCTGTTCCGCTGTTAATACTGCAATGAGAACAGCAACGAACTCGTCGTTTCCCGTGTCCAACTCGAGGGGCTATTCAAAGCTAACAACATCATAGCTTCTGAAATCCTACATCAATACCCAGGCGTACTGCGAGGACAACGCCAACCAATTTACCTCCTTCCTTAACACCGATGTCTACCCGTCGTACCAATCAAATGAGGGTCGTGCTATTTCACTATCAGCACATTGATCAGGCCAGAAACCAAAGTCGACATACACAGGTCGCCAAAAATGGCCGGTTCAGCGATACATAACCTGGGGGTGCGTTTCATTAGAATCCTAAGCGAATGAAGACCAGTGACGTACCTCGTCAACCTACACGCCCCTAGCACGTACTTCAACGACTGCTGTTACCTGGCGTACTAGTTGCAGAGCATGGCATACGCGCTCCCTGAATAGACGCGACGAGGATCCGCAGAACATCTCCTTTTCAAGACATAGCGAATGTGCGACGAGGAACAAACAAGTCGCCTTCTCGGTTAAACTCAATCTTGCTGGGAGCAGTGTGTTTTATCTCGGCTGTCGGCTTTGCGGTGGGAGCGTACGTAGGGCGGCCAATATTTCGAATGGTCTAATGCATTTCATTAAGACTTCAAGCGAAATGAAAGAAAAACACAAACATGTCTCGTCCACAACGTGATGGGCCCAGTTATAGATTCAATCTCCAAAAACTTGACCGAAGTGTGCATGAACGAAAGTATAAAGCTTTCCTGTTCCACTGTCAATACCACCGCAATGAGAACAACAATCGAAGGCGACCAACTCGTCGTTTCGCGTGTCCAATTCAAGAGGCTACTCGAACTGCGAGGATAAGGCCCAACAATTTACCCCAATACGTCGCGGTGACCAAGCTTCGCATGTAATGAGGCGTCGAGGGCTGACACCTATGTCTACCCATCGCACAAATCGAATGAGGGTCGCGCTAGTCCACTATCAGCACATTGATGAGACCAGAAATCAGGCCAGATACTGATGTTGTGGGCACAATAAAAAGAAATTAAAAGAAATCCAAAAAAGGAAAGAGGGAGGAGGAAAAGAAGAGAAAAGAGGAGGAGGGTGACCACTCCACCTAAGATGTTGGTATCTACCAGAGCTCAATAGACCATATCTGTAATCTGAGAACCATCGGGACCTAAAAGTCGTGCTGTGTCTTCGTAAAGTTGGCACTCAGATACTGGAGCAGGAAAATCGTGGGAGTTTCCCTTTTAGGTCGCTATCGAGTGGGAATGCCCGAGATGCCGAGATGCCGACCAGATAGCGCGCTCGAAAAGGAATTATTTCGTTGGCGGGTGCGACTTGCTCGTGTCACCAGGGCGCGTTCTGCGGCCTCCTTCAGCAAAATTAGTAGTCAGTCACTTATAGAACCTGCTGTCATCATATCTGGAGTATCTGTAAGGCCTCCAATGCACTGCAGCACCATGTACATAGATGTACACCAAGAAACTGCGGTGGCTGGCACAGCTCGGGCACTTCTACATACTTCAGACTTGTTGTATGGGATAGTTGTCACTCTCACGTCGATGTTCTACCTCGAGATCTTTTTCAACTGGTCCGGTGGGCTCTAGATCCTTGAATGTGGAGGCTCAGAGGCGGAAACTCAAGGTTTGAGGTACACAGCACATTCTCACATCAATTTCATTGCTGAGCATCTACTTCACTGTTGTACATGGACACCAACGCAGCGCCACTCGCAGTCTGAAAATTCAATTTGAACGGAACCGCGGTCGCGGATTGAACCAGTGACCGTCCGAATTAGGAAGGAGCGCTATTCGCTATCGCTATTTGCCCACAACATGAGTATGTACCCAGAAATCAAGACGAAATGGCCGGTTCAACAACGCATAATCTGGGGTTCGTTTCGTTGAGCGGATTGTGATAATGAAGACCGCCGACCTACCTCAAGTTCTCTCGTCAACCTACACGCCCCTAGCACATACTTCAACGGCTGCAGTTACCTGGCGTAATCAGGAGCTCCGCCTTACGTGCACGTTCCAGAAATCCAAGCGATGCATGCGCTGTTAATCTCGATGCGAGCCAAAAATTTGGCCTCTTGTTCCGCCATGCCATTGCGCCAAGAGGTGCGAGAATCCCATAATACATAACCAGCTTGCTCTACGGAAGATCACATGAGAAACGAGGGAATGAATGTGAGGATGAAGACCGCGAGCGAACCTCTATTGTTCCGTCTGCCTGTGCGAAACCAGCGTTCGTGGGCTCTGGTCCGATCTGATGCGTCAAGAACCCAAAGGTCAGCCCCACCTTGAATGGACGCCCTGAAAGCCAAAAGCTGGATAATATGCTCGAAGCCCCGCCGCCTGGGTGTCTCCGCTCTAGCAACGTTCTAGGACAGTAGTCTTCAATTTGCGTAGCGCACTCGAGGAAGGTACTAAAGTATATATTTCGAGGTACTCTGTTGGATATTTCATGCCGGAGAGGAATGCAAGGGACAAGCCAGACATACCTTAGGGAATCTGCTACTACAACGATAGGCAAAAGACGGCACTGCGTCCCAACGAAGACGGCTGGGTAACCGTACCATCGTGATTAGGGGTTGCTTCGTGTATCCACCTGGAGTCCACGTTGAGGGCACTAGCTAGCTCCGTCCAGCGAAAAGAAACGACAATTTCGCTTATAGGCGAGATGAAAAGCCAACTTGAAGGATTCGAAGATCATTAATCTCCAGCAGCCTGTGGAGGTGGGTTAGAGTGAAGGATGACATGACACGATACGACAAACAACCTCACCCCCAGAACATTTCGCGGGCTTAAACGATGCCCCAGTCTCTGGAGACAATCAGGATGGTGAGATGTCACTATATCTTTATCTCGCCATGGCCGTTGGGGGAGCTCTATTTTGGAACACGCGAATACAATCCGATAGCGGCTCTCGCGATAGCCTAGGCTTCGTTTCGAATCTATATCTGTAGGAGTCCATGCGTGTGGCGCGCAGCAATACATTGCCACTAGACGAAGACGAGTCACGTTCACTGAATAAGCGCATAAGAATCTGCAAGGGAAGCGAAGGAGCTTGAAAATACCTTCATTAAGACGTCTGGGGACCGAGCTTCCAATGACATATCAAAGCATGTCAGAATCTTTCAAGTTGAAGGCACCAGGTCTATTGTACCCAGAACGTTTTGAAAAGACATGTGTTCGGCCTTCCTCGGGTCTACCGGGCGTTTATGCTGGAGTATAACGGTGATTGTCGTCGATAAATCCACCCGTCTCGATAAGCCAACCGCGTCGTCGATACACCTTTGTCCTCGTGAGCCACCCATTGAACAAGCTAGCCAAAGTTAGAACACACCACGTACACCTCCAAGTCATCTGTGTGGGCGCACGTAATGCGCAACGCGGCATCGAAACGGCTGGGTATCGGATAGCGGAGAGGCATTTACTGGATGCACGCTTGGCGCATGCGCGATTAAATGGATGACTATAATTTGACATGCGCCATGACGTCAAGGGAGGTCTCCAATCTGTATAAAAGGCGTCGAGTTGCCTTGGTTTGAGGCCAGCAAAGCTACACAAAGAAATCAGAAACAACCCAATTCGACAAGCAATCATGTACACCGTGCGTACTCACCGTCGTTGCCTCCGCCCTACTCCGCGCTGACGTCCGCCCTTTAGACCACCCAAGTCCCCGTCTCTCAGGCCTGCGGCGTCGAGTCCTGCAGCTGCACCTCGTAAGTGTCCGCCTTGCTCGTCGTCGCCGCGATCGTTCCTAATGGCTCCTAGGTGCACCTGCGCGCCCGGCGATTGCAAGTGCAGTGAATGCAAGCACTAAATCACCATCCCGATGCCGCCGAGCTCTGAAGCGTTGAACGATTGCCATTGTACATTGTATCATTTATTGTACGACTAGCGCGAGCCAAGAATGTTTTAACGACGACAATGCCTTTCTCTGATTGACATAGCGTGATGTTAGCGAGCGCACAGTAAACGAAGGGCGGAGACGCACATAGACTGAGACTAATGGTCGCCGCCTTTGACAACGACGTTGCCCGACGCGTTGGGAGCTGCCTGTAGGGTATTCCAAGATAGGAGTTAGGGCTTGTGTCGCGCTAATTTCGATGCTTCGCTAGTCATCGTCGTCGCCATCGGTGTCGATGGGCCCTCGTCGTCGTTCGTGTCAAAGCAGCGTCGTCGTCGTCATGAACGTCAGGGTCTACGCATCCGATGGCCGGTCTAGGCCAGGACCCCGGCATGCCGCCTAAGAGGTTCGATCCAAAATCGCCTGTTTTGGGCACTTTCTGTCTGTCAATCATTGACCAGTTCTGTACGATTTTTAGCCCAGGGCATCCTTTTTGGGGCCCAAAATGTCCGACTTTGGTAACTGACCTTCCAGCCGACGGACCTACAAAATTAGCGGGTGACACGACCGACAGGAGCATTGGGTGGATGTAGACCATGATCAGAGCGTCGCGGTCTGGGGCGGGTCGCGTTTGTGATGAAAGATGTCCGACAATTCGACTGGACGTGCTGACTTCGTGAGGCTTTGTGTGCGACAAACTGTTCAGACCTGACCTCGATATGGGCTGTATATGTACGACAAAATAACGGACGTACAGCCCATTTTTGGCCTCAAATGTACGACAAAAAAATTGAACATCTTGAGGGGCATGCCGGGGTCCTTCTAGGCCCGGCATGCTTTTCTCTCTCGGCACAATCCCGGCATGCCTCGTTCTCTCTCAACCCCAGTGAGAAACCCGTATTTAGTGGACGATAGTGAGCGATCGGGGTAGATACAGCACAGGGTTGATCAGAGCCGAGAAGCTACTGGTAGATATTCTCAAGAAACCTGCTCCTGATCTGCTCAGAACAACAGTGTGTGCGTCGCAAACCTGTTGCTGAAACATGTAAATGTGTATGAACCCCAAGACATGCCATGTATGCCAGCATCACATGTGCTGCAGCCACCAATATTTACATGCACATCACGGTATTCCGGTCTTCCACTGACCACCATCTTGCCTTGCAATTTTTTCTCTTGGGCTCATACAATAGTATGACTTTGAGTGCGTCCCCCAACAATTCTCTTCGTCTTACCTCTTTCGAGCCTTTGTCTAGGACTTATACCGGTAGCCGCGCCAATTGTGCTGGGACAGCAACAAGCGCAAGTTCGATGGCGAGCGCGGATATAGTAGCGAACGCGCGCTAGGTACAAGCGCGGGTACGGCAGCAAGCGCGGGTACGGCAGCAAGCGCAGGTGCAGCAGCAAACGCAGGCACGATAGCGAGGAGGTGTTTCTGCAGCATGTTCGAACAGTACTGAACCAATCAAGGTGCTCCTCTCATTTTTCTTCGTCTTCTCTCTCGCTCACCGGACACAGGTCAACGTCTGGGACTGTTTTCAACCAGCCTTCGCACTATGCCACTTCCCCATCTTTCGGGTTGTCCCCATCTTTCGAGCCGTCCCCACCTTTCGAGTCGTCCCCATCATTCGAGTCGCCCTGATCATCCGAGCTATCCTCGTCATCGTCGCCGGAGCTGGGCTCTACCGCCAACGTTGCTTAGTGGGACCATGTCATCTATCGACTTCCCTCCTTTGTGAGTCATACGGCGCTCTATCAGTGATAGTATCAGTGACTGACATTTCTGTCATAAGGTGACACGACGAGGGCAGAGTACAGGAGGAGAGCGCAAAGAGTCAAAGAGATATATTACGGCGGGTGTGGGGCAACTGGGGAGTAGAATATGTGTTATAAATGTGTACTACAGGATTCCAATGCTATTCGACGTTAATTGGATGATTTGCCGATATATAATGATTAATGAGCGCTGTGCAAGCGTGCTGTGCAGCAAATGCATGATCGATGCTGAAACGACCCAGCGGGACCTAGCGGTGGCTATCGATTTCCTTGCCGCAAAAAAAGCCAGAAAATGATTGGTGTCGATATTGCGTGATCACATCTCTCACTATCGCTCACTATCGTCCACTAAATACGGGTTTCTCACTGGGTCTCAACCTTCACCGTGCGAGGAGCAAGTTTGGCACGCATGTCCTAGTGGTAATTGCGGGCCGTAAATTCTGACATTTCGAATTTTTGCTTGTACACACACTGAATATGTTTGCCATAGATTTATTACCTACCCTAGCAGCTACTTTGTAGAATTTGAGTCCAACTTCAAGCTGTACTGGGCCTTAGTTTTCGCCAACAATCACTGTGGGTTTATCTTTCAAAAATATTACAGGAAGTTAGCTCTTGCTGTCTGACGTGAATATCGCTGTGGATCGTAGGTATCCGACCTATGTAAATACCACGGCATTTGTTATCTACCCTTGCTTATATTCACATCTACAGTGTACGTATATCCTAGCGGTACTGCGTATCAATAATATTGAAATTCAGCGTTTCATGGAATTTTTGAATCCGGCTCATTTGCTCAGTCCGAGTTACTCGTGTATCATCATGGGCTACAGTGCGAGGACGGACCCAATTCTTAGGTTTTTGCACCATGAATGCCGAACGAAAGCACTCGTAAGGCATGCTTCTAAGACAGCTTACAGTAAATCCCGAACCACGCAGGCAGCCGTTCGGGGAAAGCAAAGTCGCTACCAATCGTGGTAGGCCTCGACGAAGCGTCTCGCAGTCGCGAAGCTGTCATGTTCATGAAGGCTGCAGCTCATCGAGATCATGCCTTGCGACGGGTGAATTAAAGGCAGGCTGTAAGCATCGTTGGCATGAAGTAGCTGGGTTAGATTATATTACTTCGAGAACCAGTAGGTTTCAAATACAATGATACATGTAATACTTCTCGGTGTGATGAGAGTCTAAATGCGATATAAGAATGCGTGCGACAAGGTACAGTGCTATAAACGAAATGTACAATTCTATAATCTTAGCGGGAACGGAGATCACAGAACAGATTTCAGCAACGCCTAGAAGGATATCACATCAGAACTTGGAGCCTGCAGCACAGACACAAGGCTTACCTTCAAACCACCAGGATTCGCACCAACGAGGTCCTTTACTTTCTGACCATCTTTGAACGCGATAAACGTAGGCATCTAACAAGCCCTAATTCAGTACGCGCGCTGGAGGATATGAACAGGTACACTCACAGCTCTGACTTGAACCTCCTCCGCAATATCCGTCTGCTCATCAACATCTACTTTATAGAACTCGATATCAGCATACTCCTCCAGCTCGGATAGTTTCTCGAAGATGGGCGAGATGGCTTTACACGGTCCACACCACGTAGCCCAGAAGTCTATGACGATGACTTTCTTGGATTCGAGCTATAACAGTTGTCAGCGGAGATTCCACGGGCATTAGAGGCAAAACGACGACGAACAATCTGCTTGAACTGAGCGTGCGATGTTATGGGCTTGACAGTCATGGCGAGCTTTCGTGGAGGAATGCAGACGACTCTGTGTATGATAGACAAAGGCGGGGGTCTGAGGCGTCACTGCCGAAACAAGGGCTTTTATAGTGGCGCAGAGACAGAGTGGCACGTGACACTTACTAAAAGGATGAGCAATCCCACTTCGGTGGTCACTCCCCAGCACAGTAATAGTAAGACGCGATTGACACGCCATTCGTTTCTAAGTATCCGTTAAACGATGGCCCGCACATGGAGCGCATCGGACATGGTAGCCAAATCGCCGACCGGACTAGCCGATACCTGACGGACGTGTTCAAATCTCGATGTCAGTATATTACGTGCGGAGGCTTTATCAGCTGAAGCCTCGTAGAAATAAGCGTCGGGGGGTCCGAAAAGCAAGGCCTGTCAAATAGTGACCAGACAAGACAGAGAGCAAAGTCAAGTAGACAGGAAAGGTCCTATCCCAGACGCGTTCCAGGTGTTTCGTTGAAAAAAATCCGCGATGTCCTTCGCCACGCAACACTGTCAGGCGAACAGTGGCAATCTGTTCGCTTCAGGTCGGGCCTAGTGGGGCGCATACTTACCAAGAAGTCAATTAACCCTAGAAGAAATTAGCTGAGTGGGGGTGCCTTCCAGGCGTTCCAGCCAATACATAGCAAATAGCAAGTATGCCCAAAGGCGCGAACGAACGTTACTCAACTTACTGTGAAGGTTTGTCGATACACGTGTGTCGCGCCATTTGAAATTGCCGAGAACGAATATCCTCCGGCAGGCAAATTTCTTTCTCAACATCCATCTTGCAGCGATCTGTGCTTAGACTTCGCCGACCACTGCCCTTTTATTCTAGGAAAATGGCAGACAAGGGTGGCTCTAACGTTCACAACTGCTATAACGCGGTCTAACCTACATCCTAGTTCTCATCGGCGTCATTGGAGGCAGTGGTCTATACCATCTAGATAATCTGACATTCGTGTATGTTCTCTCAGAACTTTCAAGTTGCTTTTACTAAATTATTTGCAGAAAACATGTCAACCCAGAGACAGTGCGTTACTCTCTTGGATGCTCTTCATCTTTTTAATCCTTAACAAATCAGCCATGGGGATTTCCCTCTTCCCCAATCTCCATCTGCTCTCTTCCATCCGGCACCCAAGTCGCGTTCTTAGCACGTCACGGTGTCGGGCATACCATCGCGCCGTCGGCCGTGCCCGCGCGAGCCAACATCGCCGCGCTCAAATCACTCGGTGTTCGCGCCATCGTCGCCTTCTCTGCCGTCGGCTCTCTCCGAGAGGAAATTTCCCCCGGCTCCTTCGCGATTCCCACCCAGATAATCGACCGCACCAAGGGCGTCCGGCCCGCGTCGTTCTTCGAAGGCACCACGGTTGTAGCCCATGCGAGTTTTGGGGACCCGTTTAGCAACAAGCTTGTCGCGTGGCTCGAGGAGCGTGTCCGCAAAGCGCTCGAGGCGGAGGGCCGCGGCGTGAAGCTCTTTTCTGACAAGTGCATTGTGTGCATGGAGGGACCCCAGTTCTCCACGCGCGCGGAGAGTATAATGTACAGGCAATGGGGCGGCGACCTTATCAACATGAGTGTCCTCCCAGAAGCCAAACTAGCACGGGAGGCTGAGCTCAGGTCGGTCTCTCTCTTTTCCCCCCGCGCGGCAGACTGTTGACTTGCACGTATAGTTACGCCTTGATTGCGACAGCGACCGATTATGACGCATGGCGCCCCCACTCGGACGCAGTTACTGCTGCCGAAGTGTTCAAGACGCTAAAGGCTAACGCCGATACGTCGCGTTTCGTCGCAGCGTCCGTCCTACATGATTTACACGAGGCGATTAGCACCACGGGGGAGAACCTGCTTCTCGAACAGGTCGGCTCGATGAGCTTCTCCATCATGCCACGGTCTGAAAAGCAGGACCCTGCTGATCGCCAGAAGCTCGCGTACGTCCTACCGGAATACTTTTCAGGAGACGAATAGATTAGAATTCGGATGATTATCAGCAATGTAGGTTTTGTACTAGACAGCGGGAGAACATCAATTGATGGACACGAGATATCGAACATACAAAGCTGCGCCTAGTATCATCAGATAAAGATGAGCATAGCACAACGGGTGTTTCATTCCCGGGCGAGCGCCCAAACAGGGGGAAAGAAGTACGGATTTCCACCTTATGCATCAACGTCAAGGTTCACTTTTATTTACTGCTCCGCATCGCCATTCTACTTTCTTCACCAATAGTTTGTCTGAAATGACGTGAGTCCATTCATCACCTCATGTACTAGTAGTAACTTATTGAATTGAAGTTATTGACGCCACTTCCGTATTTGCGGTCTGAAGGTCCTAAGTAGTATTATTTGCGCTGAGCAAGGTCAATATAATCCTGTACCTTTCCAACCCAACCACCAGCCGAGCAGAAGCTTGAATTATCTCTGACGTCCTCGGGAAGTGGCCAACGTAAAGGTATGGGTCCACATATTCTAGTGGATGGACCCATCGCGAGCTGACAGAACACATGGCAATCGCTCATCTCCGCACCGCTCGGGCATTGATGATTGAGCGTCTATCATCTGGGACTTTCGACGGATGTATCTCAGCCCTCAGGGTATATGTGGAATGGCTGTTACCGACATGAATCAACTGGAAGATCCGATTTCCTCGACATCTTTCATGTGCACGTGCATGGGCAGGGGAGGCGACCACTAATTCGAATTACTAACATCGATTTGAGCCTGACGGGCTACGGGAAACAAACTTTCAGGCGTTCAATGCTATTCTTGGTCTTGATCGGGTAGAAGTCGCCGTCGTTCTTCCCGAGGATGCGTCATAAGGTGGCGTGGCGAGGCCTCGTTTCTTTTTGCTAGATGTTTAAAGTTCGATTTGGTCCTTCTTCTCGGATCGCTCGTGGGGTGGATGATATGAAGCCCTCATCCACTCTTTCCCGAGCCCAGAATCATTCGAGTAGGAGCTTCTCACTTCTCATTTACAGCAATGAACGTCTTGGAGTAGGAATCGGGTCTCAATCCGCCGCAGTTTGTCAAGAATCTCTCCTACTTGCGCAGTCTAACATTATTGTATTGCGCCACGACAGCGGTGACGACGAATGGTCTTTTCTGTATACCTCTGGTCTACTCCTATTGGTGCCACTCGGTCGATAGGTAATCTTTGGCCGAATGAATCATGCTCCTACAGAATCAGTGCAGGGTAGATGTGCACCTGGTAAATACTACGGCGATATGAGCTCGCTTAGAGTACAAGACGGCCTCATCATTCTCGGAAAACGCTTTCCAGCGCAGTTTATCATGTTGTCTATTCATCTTTGAGCCCATGACCTCAGTTTCTCCTTGGTCATGTTTTCATTTCCGATTCCGTCGACATCCTTAACGAATGTCGCTATTCAGTAGATGGAATGCTGAGCCCAGACGCTACGAAAATGCGCCTTCTACTACCGTATACCCGACAGCCGAAGCGCTTCTCGCGAATGCCAAGGTTCCGTCCAAGTTCCGACCATACCCGCTGCAATCTGTCCTACTCCTCTCATTCACAGCCCGTGTTGGAGGCGCCGCCATTCCGTGCTGTTGTTGATTCATCCATTCATCCGTCCATCCATCTTTCGCGGGAACATCATCTGTACATCGGAACACCGCCTGAATAGTATCTATGTTGATATAGCAACCCCCATGTCAAAATGATTAATGGTGACTTGTGCACATGGATAGAGTGAAGGGCAGACAATTTTTGTGGAACGGAGGTGGTCAACGTCCGCGAAGCAGCCCTGACGAGATACCCTAAAAGGAATGCTGATACTCGGTGAATTCGGAAGGAACGGCCGGTGCCTTTCTTCGCGCACATCCTCTTCGTCATCGCTCATCGAAACGCTCAACATGAAGCACGTCGAGCACAGCCTGAAACGCCTCGTTCTCCCAACTCTGACATCAAGATGATCATCATCTGTCGGTCGAATCCGTCGGGATTTCCTTGGGAGTCTTCGACCCCGTACTCCTCACGCTGCTATCCTTCGAATCTGCCTTTTCCCGTTAGTCTGGGGAAGACCTTTGCAATGGGATCCCACGGTCCATGTTTAAAGCCGCCTCTGTCCGTTCTCGCTTACCGATTCGCTGTAATTGACGAGCCGTCAAACAGGAATCTAAACGGGTTTAGCTTTATCAATGGGCTGTGCCTCCCCGAGTAAGTCGTGATTTTAACATTGTCATCTTTTCAAGGGATGCGCATATATATATAAAGGGCTCGCGTCGGTCCTTTTTATTACTCCCCACACCTCATCTCATAACGAGCTTCACGACAATCATCATGCCCCACGAACACAAACACGGCGAAAAGGCTTGCCCAGTGACTGGCACGCATGGATTCTGCCCTGCGCGGCCTGGAGACAGCAGAGGCGTATGTCCTGCTCTCAACACGATGGCCAATCACGGCTACATGTAAGTTCACCCACCTGCTCAACTTTGACGCGTCCTTACAAACCCTTCCCTTCAGACCCCGCGATGGGAAGAACATCTCCATCCCTACCATGATTGCTGGCCTCAAAGCCTGCTATGGCCTTACATCAGTGCTCGCGACGTTCCTGACCGTTGTGGGTTACTTCATCCTCCAGCGCCTGACCGTCGATCTCTTCCACATCGGCAAACACAACCGGATAGAACACGACGCTTCGCTCGTGCATTCGGACACTCCCTATCCAGACAAGTACGCGCCGCCTCGTATTCATCCCAGATGGGTGCTGGATCTCGTCAGGGACGTTCAGCCCACTGTTCCGGAAGAGCATGAACGCGACGAGGGCATTCTCGTTGACGCGACGGACGTGGCGCGTATGCGCGTGCGGCGGGAGAAGGTGTGTAGGCCGCTGGACAGCGTGCATTCTGAGATCGCGAGAGGGGAGATGGGCATCATCCTGGGCGTGTGGGAGAAGTCGTGGACTTCGTCGGAGGTTTCAAAGGCGAAAGGGATTCCTTTGCCGTGGCTGTTGGATTGGATGCAGCATGAGAAGCTTCCAGAGAATTGGGCGCCTGACCATAAGCAAGGGCTTCTCGACACAATAAAGAGGAGTAAGGCGATCCGGGAAGCGATGGAGGGTATGCAGAAACTATAGTCATGGTTTTGTTTTGGTAATGGAATAGTAGTTGTAAGTTATTTGCTCATAGTATATATCACTTAGTTTACATTTTGGATACATGACATTTCATGCACGACACTATTAGGTAGGTAGGTAGGTAGAAACCGGCACAAGGTCCCTATCAGGAACGGCCGGGTGTGAAAACGTTATAAGTGGCGAATTTCAGTTTTCACCTATGCACTAAGTACTCGCGGGGATATCTCCGCATTTAAGAAGGTCGCCGCGCGCCTCTGGTGCACAGTCAGGAGCTCAAGGCTCCGAAACCGACTCAAGAGTCGGTCGCCAAAAGAAAATCAAAAGCAAATAAATTTTGTGGTGCTAATGCTATGCTATGGTCTATAATCTGAGTCACTGTCATCGTCGCTACTACCCGTAATTGGTGGGCGAGTCAGTGTAGGTCTTGCACCAGGTATCCGTCTCTTCCATGTGCGTAGCACCGGCAGAGGAGCACCACGCTTTGGGCGCGGGAGCTCGTACTGCTTGTACAGTTCTGCAACCTCGAATATAAGTCTGGCGACTAACGGCAGGCACTTGTCCTGGAAGATCATTGCTTTGAGCACTTCGATGGCATCATGATCTTCGGAGAGTCCTGGCATCAGACCTAACGCTGGTAGTTCGACAGCGATTTTGCGGAGTAGTCCCTCTCGGAGTGTGATTAAGTCATCGTTGGCCTTGCAAACAAGAATAGCATGCTCGGGCGCCTCCACTTCAGATCCGCATAGTCTGCACCACCGTTCGCTACGTGGCACGAACGGATGATACCTATCCGCGCGCCGTAGCTGTTCCAGTGCGAACGGATGATCTGACAGGAGTAATCGAATGAGAGCCTTTCTATGTTTCGAGACCGAGAGGCGCAAATAATGTCGTACAAAGACAACTCGATGAGCCGGCTTCTCAGGTGGCGGTAGAGGTTCAAGGCGATTCCACAGCAAGTACGTCTTGTAAGATGTGTCGATTGCTGTCTGAAGCCATGACTTTGCGATGTGATTTACCGTATTCATCATCGTGTCCACCTGAGGAACTGTGCATGTCCGAACGTTAGTGGGAATCTCTAAGGTTGCGGGAAAATCCATCCCCAGTGGCCGTGGTAGACGCTTCAAAGCCCTCTGAAGCCTTGACAACCAGCATTGCCATCCCTTTGAGTAGAGCACCGCACATAAGTCCAGTGTTTCACAGGCAAGTTCTGAATTAGGGCTATCGAGCAGTTCTTTCAAGTACCGCAGCGCCATAGACACACGCCGAAATGGGAGAGGGAGAAGTCCGAGCTCAGTAAACAATGGGGCAACCATGGATTGAGCATTGACACCAAGCAGGCGCCGCAGAAAAGCGAGCTGAACAGCATATAGGTCGTCAATCAAAGCTGGAGTGACGTCAAGAATAACATCGGCTCCGCTAATCAGATATGGGTCAATTAGCGCGTTGTAAAGCATGCGACCCTCCACTGGCGGCAGAGTACCCGTCGCCCGTTCTACGGAGAAGAGGCCGCTGCTGGCTTGCCGTGCCGTACTAGTCATGTTCCTGTAGTGCGCTGCAAATAGATCCTTCTCGCGAGAGCAGATCGTGATCCCCACGTAGCAGTGCTCCTCCGTGTACCGCACAGGCTTCCCAGCAAGTGTTAACAGGGGAAGATCGGGCAAAGGCTTTCTATCCTTCGTAATAACCATGGCCCAAGACTTTGTTGCCTCCGTTGTGAGGAAATTACGAACAGACCAGCTGTCAACACCATTGAGATGCTGCTGTAAACCCTGAGGGGACCCGCAAATCAGGAACATGTCATCAGCGTGTTCGAGGTGGGACACAAAGGTGATCAAAAGCTTAAAGTCGTCGTCGTGAGGAATAAGCTTGAGATCATGCATAAAGATAATCCACAGCGTGGGAGAAGCGGGATCACCGATCAAAACACCCATGCGAGCCACGAACTCCTCTGACAGGTCGTTCCCTTGCGCAACAATATAAACCATATCGCGATATAGGATCCGAAGCCAGTCAAAGATCTTGCCAGTTGCACCCAGCCGATGGAGCTTCAGCCACAACACGTCATGATTAGTCGACGGGAACGCATTGCTAATATCAACGAACGCAGCCCATACGGTATCACCTTTAGCAAAGGCTTGATCTATCAATGTCTGCAGGATAAACATGTTGTTATTAGTGCGATAGCCTGGGCGGAACCCATTCTGTGAGGCTGGGATCACGCCAATACTATTTGCCCAAGCATACAGACGTTTGTGGATCATCAGCGTGAGTAGTTTCAGAATGCAGCTTTCTAGGCCAATTGTGCGGTAACCTTCCGGCTTCGACTGGTCCTTCCCTTTCTTTGGGATCGCAATTATCCGTGCTACAACCCAGCTATCATGGCTATACTTGCAAGTATCGGCGAGTTGTTGCCGATAGCCGGAATCGCGAAGCGAGTTCACGGGTGAGATTTGTGCGCCAAAATAGCCATGTTAGAATCAAGTAGTGCCCCAGACCATTCATCACGTCGTATAGCATGGAGAACCATGTTAATCTATCACGACGGCAAACACGCCGTGAAACCGACGCAACTGCTTTGACCCAACTGTTAATTCAAGAACTGCCAAGCGAACTGATGTCTGTTCAAGTGTGGCGGTTCGGGTCGCCATGCGTTGGTTAGACGCTACCCTGTCCAGCAGCCCTTTCCTTGATAGAGAAGGTGATATCATGATGATGCTTTATTGTTGAAGCACTGCGCTGGAAAGCGTGTTCCGAGAATGATGAGGCCGTCACCATATTTACCCTGCACACAACTCTGTAGGATTCATTCAAGTCTAGTATAGATTAAGCCAAAGAGGAGTAGAGAAGAGGTAGACAGATTCGTCATTGCTGTCGTGGCATCTGCATAACTTCTCTGAGTCACTGATGTATATAAGTATCGGAATGGATTTCCGGACGGATGTCCTTCCGTTTCTTGTCCCAAGATTGGGAGAAGCTGTTCACTGCAAGTACAACAGTTCAAGAAGGTGTCCTGCAGAAATTCTGAATTCGGGAAAGTGTGGATGAGGGAATCCACCCAAAACCGAAATGAAGCCGAAGCTTTTCGACGTCTAGCAAACAGAAACCGAGGCCTCGCCGCGCTATGACGCGACGCCGACCCGATCAAGACCAAGAATAGCACTGAACGCTTTGAAAGTTTGTTTTCCGTAGTGGCCGCAGGTAATGCGTATTACCGTTCCCCTCCTCGACTCGGCCGTCTTAATTTGGACGCAGAGCTCACTAAGATGGCTGACGCCAAAGAACAACTTCTCCACCGGAGTCCTCTGAAATCGGATCTCCCGTGTCACGGTCGCTCGTTGATAAACCTATACAGTCTGAAGGCCACTCACGGGGAAAAGGCTTCGATGTTTGAAACACATCGGTCAAAAGTCCCAGGCAACGGAAACATGAAGCGCTCCGGCTCGGAGCGCGCGCGGAGATTTCCACGTTGAGAGTGGCTCGTGTGCTGTCAAGAATTTGCATACGTGGACCTACATCTTACGTTGACCCATGTCCCGCGGCGTTAAGGGTAAATCAGGCTTGCCTGGTTTTGAAGGTGTGGAATCAAACAACAGTAACGACGTGGGTGTGGGCATCGAGACAGCCGGAATACTGGAATCAGATACAGTGCGCGGCACGGCACGAGCAGTTTTTCGTTGCGTTTGGTAGAGGTTGGATGAGATGTTGGTGTTGGATCCTCGCCCTGCCGCGTTTATGCCGCCGACTGTGATGGTCAAGGCGCGTCGGTGTACACGTATAGATGGCGTGTGGTTTTAAGCACAAGTTACGAAAGGTATGCAAGACAAGTGTATGCCCAAGAAGAAGAGATCAATTATAAGAAAAGCTGTACCACTTTGTTTGCGCATATTGTTCAGCTTGAACCAAAAACCTAACTCAGACTGAACAAGCTTCTGTTTGAGGCGCAGGGAGCCGAACAAGTTGTCCGATTAAGTACTAATGCAAGGACTATATCCGTCGCCTCTTTCCTTCCGCCATGAATGCATACGTGGCGACCGCCTTCCTCCTCTTTGTGGCAATTGCCGCTTATTTTCGTCTTCTGAAGATTGGTCGACGTGAAAACTTCCTGCCTCCTGGACCGCCGGTGATACCGCTCTTGGGAAATCTCCTTGACTTTCCCAAAG
>QLPD01008018.1:0-13197 GCA_003314085.1 Hymenopellis raphanipes | reverse complement strand
GACTGTGGAGGATTTCATAAGAGCGAATTGGCAGTCACTTCGACATTTAACGTTGGCAATTTCTGCCGTCAGTGGTCAGTGCACTTGTTTCTTGAACATGCCCGTCATTCTAACGTTGTTCTAGCTCCTCTCAGTCTCTCATCAGCGAAACACCTCGAGTCTCTACATTTCGTTATCGGAAACACTTATAGCCCTAGCCACGTCTGTGTCGTCAAGACACTACAGACTCTGAACGCACTACAGCCACTGCGGGAAGTGTTAATCCGCATCGATACACGAGGGACGAGAGGGGCGAATGCTATATTTCCGAGCGGATATCCAACCGCGTTTTCCAGCGTGCTGGTGGACAAGTTGGGCATGGAATTGATCGATGCTCGACCGAGTTGTGCGAGATATGTCCAGCTTGCTGCCTTTCCAGAGACGTCGATCAAGGCTGAATGACGGAGGACGACTTGACACTTCGACACCCTTGACAGTGACAGCGATCTTCCCTGACAAATGCTGTCCTCCATAACGTTGACGAAGCGGCTCTGACTATTTGGCTGTCATGTCTCATCGGACTTGACATGCTTTTCTTCAGAAAACATCGCGCGTCCCTGGCGCGTCCTTGCCCCTCTGACCAGATAATCGTTCATATGACGGCTGAGGACGGTCTCTATATGTGCACAAGACTCTCCAGGTGGCAGAGCAAAAGTGTACAGTAATACAGGACACACGATCGAGTCGGACAATATGTGGGACACCCTCCTCCTAATACCCCCCACCCCTCGGTCTTCATCCTGCTTATCTCGCGCGAGTCCAGCCTCGTGGCTTATCCTTCCAGAATTAACTACCAACAAACTGATAAAGCTCGTGGGGCTGAGTGGACGTCGTGGAACGGCGCTTTATAATCCAGCTTTATTTACCGAAAAATCTTTGTCATTCCTCGTCCGATGGCTCACTAACACTCGGCCATTCCTACTGTCGGCTTCTCCGGTCGCAGTAATGCCATCTTACTAAGTATATATACCTTCAAGCGTGCACGATGTCAGCGTAGGAATCGGATGGACGGGAAAGTCGTCTTTGTGAGTCTAGTATGCTGGCGCTCGTGACTCGAGGTGTACTTACGAGGCTGTTAATGCAGGTTACTGGAGGCTCCGGGTTCATTGGATTTCAGATCGTGACTCATCTTCTTGAGCTGGGGTATTCGGTTAGAGCGCAAGTTCTCTTTTTCTTGGTGTATTCTTTGAGGTTTGGTGCTGAGTGACGGTTGTAGTGCTGCTAGGGGACCGAAGGCAAATCTTTTGCGAAATGCTCTCTTGGCACATCATGACGAGTCTCGGTTTACTGTCGTGGATATACCAGACCTGTTTAAGGACGATCTTTCTGATGTGTTAGAAGGTGAGTGTTCTTTATTACTACTTGAGAAGAAGCCCTCAACGGTTTTGCTTGATATGTAGATGCTTACGGTGTCATTCATGCTGCTTCTCCTACACCAGGGCGGGTAGACGCTGCCACAGCTTTGATGGTGCGTGATACTTCTGTACCTTCTTCTCGCTTGCTCAAGTCATCATCTGAAGATCGTTACGACAGGGGCACTACATATCGCTCGAAGTGCTGTCAGGGCTGGCATTAAGCGAATGGCTGTCACTAGCTCTATATTTTCGTTCCCGTTTGGTGGTCCATGGGGTGTAGATGGTGAGTTCTTCTTTTCCGTGTATGCCACTTGTAATGAATGATTTGCTAGACTACAATCCCATATCCAAGGACGAAGCGCTCAGCGGCAATCCCATTGCCGTCTACATCGCACAAAAGAAACTCGCTGACAAAGTGTTGGCTGATTTTAGTGACAGAAATCCCATCGACATTTCTCTTCGTAAGCAATTCTCAGCTTAATCACAACGCATCTAAACTAATACTCAGTACAGTCGCACCTGGAACCACATTTGGACCCTTCGCACCAGGCTTTGAGCTCTTATTCCCGGATCTGGACTACAAAGGTCTTTCCACCAACTCATACCTCTACGCCCTCCTGCGCCCGCACAACACATGTTACCCCCACCCAATCCAGAACGGAAGCATCGACGTGCGCGACGTCGCCCGTGCGCACGTCCTCGCGCTCGAGTCCCGCCCAGGGCGCAAGCGGTATCCCATCGTGTCCCCAGAGCAGTGCTCGTATAGGAAAGCGATAGAGATTATACACGAGCACAGGCCGGAGCTGAGAGAGCGTCTTTGTGATCGTGAGACGGCGCCGAGGTGGCCGTCGTTTACGCTTGATGTTGATAGGGCGTATATTGAGAGGACGATTGGGTTTGAGGAGGATTCGTACATTCCGTGGGAGAGGACTGTGCTGGATGCGGTGGATAGTTTGTTGATGATGGAGAATTGGTGGCAGTCGAGGGGCTTTGAGGTGGTTGTCCCGGATCCGATGTCGTGAAGGGTTGGTTGTTCATGGTTGTCTTTCATCTTGTTGGCAATATTGGTACCTGTGTATGTATTTATTGTGCAAAGGTCACTTTGCAAATCTTAGCGTTCATGAGCCACTACTAATCCGTTTCACAACTTGTGATCAGATATTGCAAGAGAGTCTACACTACTACTAGGATATATTCGACAGTCCATGGTATACTACATTACACCCTATACATTGATACAAATTGAATTCAACCGAAAAGCCCAGTGCAAACCGTTCCCCGACGACTCAGTACCGAATTTCGACCGTGATCTTCTGGCCCTTTATGCCCAACGGATGAGACGTATCTTCCTCGACTCTGATCCTCACAGGCCCGTTCAACCTCGAAGGTGAAGGGACTGGGTCAAAGACCAACGAGCACTCCTCGCCGGTGTCCACCTCGCTGCGTTTAACGCGTCCCTTTCTGGAATATTAATGTCAGATCATCATCATGGAAAGAAAACGTGGGGGCCGTGCATACCCAAGGCTAAAACCGCCAGCATCTTGAATGGCAGTGGCCACCATCTTTGCACGACAGAAGTTGTTTATTTTTTCATCAGACACGAGGGAATGGCATGCGAGCAGGTGTAACTTCTTGTGTTGCGTGAGCATGCTGTACAGCTCGTCCATGTTCTGCATCTCCCAAGGCGTTGCCGGGGATAGCGGTTTTGATAAACGCGGCTGTTCCATAGTCTGTTAGTCTATAAGCTCGCCCCATCACGCCACCAATCCCACCTTCTTGGAGATATGGGATAGATCGAGTCTATCTGGGGGTTTAACACTGTAGGACGTGCTTTGTTCGGGTTTTCGCTTCAGCGAGTTGTGGTTCGAGTCCTGGAGGACATCGGCGTTTCTTTCTGCTCTCCGCGCCTTTGACCGGTTGAAGGCAGCGGTTCTTTTCGCTCTGCATGGGTCGCAGTTTTTCCATTTGTAGTTCTCGGGGAGGGCGACTTTGCAGACAGTGCAGCGGGTAACGAGTGGGGTGACCGGTTCGTCTCCGGTGAGTAGGTTTGGCGGGTGTGGGCCGGAGCTCGAGCTTAACGACATGATGGTCAGTGGGAAAGATGTTTTGGGAAGTGTTATGCAGTCACTTGTCACATCATCTGATGGTGTCTTCACCATTTCTGGCACGCGTTGAGGGACCGCGTTTTGTTCAAGAGCGCTTAATTCCTCGTTGAGGCTCGTATTTTATAGCGATAAATGCGGTCACAATGTATGAATAGCCGAGTTATGTAAGGACATAGCAAAGATCGAACAGGAATATAAGTAAGTAAAGAAATAGTTGGGTAAAGCATAGGACATTCAATCACTCGCGCCGCACAAACTTCAAGGGGACATCCTTAATACCCAATGTAATAACGATGCGAGCATCCAGCACCCTATGTCTCCACTGTTCCTTCGTCTCGCCTTCATTCAGAATTGGCTTAACCTCCCAATCCCGCAGCAACAACGTGAGAAAGCTGACCGCCTCAGTGGTAGCGAACTTGCGACCAATACAAGCGCGCGGACCTGAAGGAAGGATGACTCTTAACAGCCATGTAGAGCAATAGGTGTAGATCGACACTCACCAACACTGAACGCCGTGAAGGCTTCCGATTCGTTTGGTACCCCGTACCATCGGGCGGGCTTATACAAGTGGGGTTCATCGAAATATCTAGGGTTGTACTCTAGGCATGGAGGTCAGCGTAGTTCTTCCAGACCTTGAAGAAAAGAAACTCACGAACGCCAACCATGTCGACGACGATTCGCCCTCCTTCGGGAACTGGCAGAGACGTGGTCCCATCTTGGCCGACAGGGTTCGGGATCTGCAAGACAGTGTCCTTGGTCGCTTCTCTGATCAGGAGGTGTCCAGCAGCTGTAGGCATACCGTGAGTGACGCTATTGATACGAATCAGTTTTCCGCTTACGGAACATCCTGAGAGCTTCGTAGAAGACGGCAAGGACCTTATCGAGTCGCGGATAATCCTCGATCGTCTGGGAGACATGAGAATCATGAAGCGCAAGAGAATAAGGTTGACGCACAGGTTCGGTTCGGCCACCAAGGACTTGTTTGATTTGGTCATAAACTTCTTGTTGGATATCCTCGTATATAGAAAGGAATCCCAGCGTCGCAGCCAAGGATTGCGCTGTGGTTTCTGTTACACGTCAGAGGTAAGCATCGTGTACTCCATGAAGCAGCCGAACCATGTCCAGCGAACAGCATAACCCATACGTTCCCAATCTATGGACCATCGTTAGGTCGTGAGAACAGAACTAATCGCGGCGGCGTACCACTTCAATATCATTCAACGCATACTTGCCGTCCTCATCGTGGTTCGCCTTCATGATCAGGTCGAAAATATTCACTTGTTCCTTTTCGGCGTCGACTACCCCGTTACTGATGTCTTCTCTCCGTTTGGTCACTTCTTGATGCATGAACTTTGTCAACACCTCGGACGCCGTCATGGCGTGTTCGAATCTGTGACGGTATCGTAATGAGCTCCCAGAAGGTAGCTTTTCAGCGCTGGGCGTACCGGTTCAATCTCAAGTCTTTGAGCCACTTCGGCGCCAAGGTCAGGAAGAGAGTGTTTTCAGCAATAAGCCGGAACGCTTGGTTCACCGACATCTCATCATCGTCAGACGCCTGTAGAGGTGTAGTCCTAGGCCTCATATAAGTCAGATGGCAAGGAGTTTGAAAGGTCATGAGCACCAGTCGAAAGGAAACCCAAACCCACAACGCCCGATAATCAGCAACGCAAGCTATCGGTGTATTAATAACGAACCAGCACAACCAATTGAAAAGCAAACCTTAAAAGTCATTGATTGTATGGCAGTGAAGTCCACTTCCTTTGCCTTATCCCAGCCATCCGCACGTATCATATCATAGTAAGTCGCCGCCGTGAAGCTCCAAACAGACTTGTACCTACACACAATATGAATACTTATAGTCCCGAAGAAGCTTCAGAGCAACACGCACAGTTGATTGTTAAACGCGGGGCCGACGATACGTCGATGTTTCCTCCACACATCCGTATCTGCAGCACCGAGATTCATACCCCATAGCCTGCCAACTTGTTCAACAAGCGACGTCTGACACGCATACGGAGAAAACGTACAACAACGACCTACTCGCCTTGATGGGCTTGATGAAATCGGTTTTATGTCCTCCGGAAATGACCTGTCTAGCAACGTCGAGGTTGGACGTGTAGATAGCGGGTGCGCCGATAAGGAAGGGCACGACGGAAATGTTTTCCCCACTTTGATACACTACATACATCCAATTGGGTCAGTAACAGGCCTGAATAGCGAATTGAGAACGCACATGTTCTCCGCCGGACCCAGTGCGCCTCGGCGCCCATGTTCCACCATGATGTTTTGAACAAGGCGCCGGGAAGACCGAGAGGCTTGAACGGAGGCCGAGCGCCTGGAAGATTTTGAACCGTCTGGAAGGATTAATGAGTAGCCGAAGCACAGAGGAAAACTAGTGTACGGAGCACCTGTAGCTTCTGGCGAAATCTCACAATCCGTGACAAAACCAGCACGACGAGCAGAAGAGCGGTGCTTTGGAGAGTCGACAGCATGACGGGGAGAGGAATACGTCAGGAAAATGCGATGGGTGCAATTCCCGCCTCATGATTGATGGTCTCATCGTTCGTGGGACGAGAAGACTATAACCAGCATGGCAGAGATTTTCGGATGGGCGGCATCATAGACAATTCCCCCAGATGTTTGACAGGTCACAGCGAGAATAATCTGTCATTACCTGAATGTCTAGAGCAATGCCGGCAATTCTAACGGCTGCCATCCTTTACAGTCCAAATACATTCAATTGAATGAATGCAGCGTACACATCTAAAGTGATAATAATATGAGCAAGATCTTGATAGTTATAAGAAATACTGACCGGTAAGATCTTGTCTACTGAATTAAAGCGCATTGACGAGAGAGAATGACGCCGGCTACACAAAAGTTATAGAAGAGCGACACAACTTGGCAATCGCACTTGCCGTTATCAGCGTTTACTTTTTCCTTTAACAAGCGTAAACCCATCCTCGTCAATTTCCGGCTCTTTTTTCCCAGCGGAAGAATCAATCAATTGTGGCACGCGGTCGCCAGATTCATTCGCGTCGTCCGATTCTTCATCTCCGCTCTCGTCATCCCCATCCGTCTCCTTCCACTCTTCCTCAGCAACCGGAACCTCCATCTTTTTACCCTTCAGTTTATCCGCAACCTCCTCGTATTTTAACACCAACTTGTCTATACCCGTCCGACTGTCCTCCCACATCCTCACAATGTCGATTGCCACCGGTTCGGCACTCCCGTCCTCCACCTCGGTATCAAACTCGTCAGACATGACCTGCAGAAGTATTTCTTCAACGTATTGGTCGTCCGGAGTCAAAGCTTGTTCTTCGAAAGCATCGACAATAACAGATGCGAGCCAAGTTCGTTTTTCTGGTCCCCCGGGACCGCCCCAGTTTTCTTGGATGGCCAAGGATAGGGTGTGCCATGTTTTTAAACGCGCTATGACACCGCGAGCGAAGAGAACTGAGGAAGGCGGCGGTCTATTCGGGGTGCTCATGGTAGTCGAAGATAAAAAAAATGCGTTTGCTCGTGTTATGTTTCGGGCCCCTCGGGGCTGGCGGTCATAACCTTTTATGGACTGTTCCTTTACTTTACTCGCAATTTCGCCAACGTTCTGCTCATTGAGGTCGCTTCTCAACATGAGGAGAAGTCATGATCATCACCCATTGGAGCTTGACCCATAAAGGCGGGGACCTGATTATGAACGCAAGCCCTACTTGTCACCATTTGATTCAGCCTTCAGTCTTTCAGTTCAATTGCAAAAATCTATGTCAGGCCCAGTATAGAGGTACTATATGTCCTCTACCCGGCCTCCTAGACCACTGGCACTTTCATCGAGGACACATCAAAATCATATGACGTGCGCAGAAGCGACTGTACTCCGTTATGTTGAAGATCAACGGAACAATCAGATTCTTCATTTCGTTCGCAAAACCAACAGTTAGTTCCTGATGCATCCATTGAGTGACCAGTCAAACAAATTGAAGGAGAAAGTCGTTACTGGCAATAGCTGGAGCTAATACTCAAAGCCTTCAACCTTGATCCTCTCCAGCGGGACACCCGCACTTCCCAGCCCATCCACCGCAACAGTCCGTATCCCAGCCGGTCCACAAACGAAAACTGACCTTCCCTCCCATTCGTCTTTACGATCCACGAGAAGCTCACTCGTCAGTCGACCACGATGTAAGACAACGCCCTCATGCCTCTCCACCGAATACGTCTCATCCGACGAAAAGACCTCCAAGCGCAGCTTCACCCCTACACCTACAGCAGCGTCCAGCAGAAGGGGAACCAACACAGCCGGTTCCCGCGTCGTCAGCAACAGCACAACGTCCCATCCCTCAGCATCTCGCAACATGTCGAGGAACGGCGTGACACCGATACCCCCAGCAATCATCAACGCCTTCTTCTCCGACGTTGTGCGCAGGCTGAAATCACCTGTCAATCCCAGAACCGGTAATTTCAGCTCCAACGGTCGCATATCCTCCAACAGCGCAGGTGACACCTTGTTTGCGATAGTGAAGAAAGCACCTGTCGCGGCCCCGCCAGGCTTAAACCTCAATGTTATCGAGAACTCCTTTGGTGAGGACCTAGAGACAGTCCACGTCCGTATTCGGTCGTCGTTCAGCGATACAGGATTGCTCGGTGCCATATGCGCGTATTTGGGCACACCGATGAAGGACTTGAGATCTAGGATGATAGCTTGACCCGGCGTGATTTCTAGGGGAGCGGAGGTTGAGAACGTCAACGTCGCAATCGTCGGTGAATGTAGTTGAATCCGAGTAAGGGTAGCGTCGACCGCATCCTGGTCAAGCAGCTTCCTGCTCGTCTGCATCTCCTCAGAGAGGTATCGAACCGGGGGGCTGTACGGGCTCATTTGCACCTCCGTGCCCAGCCGTTGGCGAAAGGGAAGTGCGTTCCGAATATAAACGTATCCCGTCACATACAGAGTGGTGAGTCTGTCCTGATGGAACATCATCTTACCCGCCTCCTCCTTGTCAACAATATTCCGCGCGCGCCCAGTAACATATAACACGTCGCCAGTGGTGAAGGAGGGGAATGTGAGTGAAGCTAGAGGAGTGGCTTCGATGTTTCCAAGGGAGGTAAGGATGCGATTACCAGAATAGTCTGGTAGGACGAGTGTGCGGCCGTCCGACGGGAGAATGCGCACGAAACCTGGTCGACCGCCGCGGATATTCATGCCAACATGGGAAGGGAAGACAGGCGCGCGACTGTCGTGAGTCGTCCCAAAGAAAATTGTGTCAGATTGCTGAATAAGGGAGAGAGCCTCGCTGGGGAGGTGGTCTGAATCCGCCATGTTCAGATTTCTGTGAGCGACTTGGGCGGCGGCCGGATATGGGTCAAGTTCTCGAACAGCAATATACTTTGGACAATTTCTGTGGATCTAAATGAATACTCTTGTTCAGCAGTAGTGAAGAGCTACATACCCGATGGCTTCATTGACCATGACTTCGATATTCCACGTGTCCGACTTGTCAATCTTCATGATTTTGCCCGCCAACTTGTTCCTGCGTCTCGTCGACAGCTCTACCCCAATCCCAGCAATCAACGCAGTCCCGTCCTCTTCAAACTTGATTTCCTGGATAGGATCGCCTTCCCATATCTTCGCATGCGCAACCAAAGTCGTGTAACGGGGGTATGAGACAAAGCCCCTCTCTCCTGTACCAGCCAGAATCGATCCCCACGGACGCCCGTGCA
Organism: Hymenopellis raphanipes; assembly: GCA_003314085.1. Classification (NCBI taxonomy): domain Eukaryota; kingdom Fungi; phylum Basidiomycota; class Agaricomycetes; order Agaricales; family Physalacriaceae; genus Hymenopellis; species Hymenopellis raphanipes. The sequence continues at coordinate 3,986 of QLPD01008018.1, read as the reverse complement.
CGTCAAGCGTAGTTACAGGTAAGAATGGTAGACGCGTCGAATGGAATTGAGCGTGATCATGGGGGAGATCTCCTTGGATCAAAGCATACCCGTAGAGCGCACTAGGGTCGGTGTCGAGCCCAAGCTTGTGGCGGATAGACGCTTCGCCTGGATGCCAGCCGTTCATGGTGCAGAATACAGTGCTGGTGGAGCGGAGCGAGGTGTTATAAGGAGCGCGTCTCGCGGGGACAGCGGGGCGGCTCAATCAGCACCTTAGTTTTGCCTTAGTCAACATGTTGAATGTGTTACAGGAGCCGACACGGTCACATGGATGAGCTGGGATAGGACTGGGACTGACGGTGTATTCCATGCAGTGTTCTGCATTGGATGAACTCTGGGACAGGCCATGAGGATGAGTAGCCTGGATAAGTACTAACTTGCTGAATGCGACACATGGCCCAATAATGTGCGACTATGTCGGAGGCTCCAGTCAGATATTGACTGAAGACGACCTAAAGAGGATGGAGAGTTCTACGGTCCTTACTCCATCCGGTTGGCGTATGTGCACGGTGGTTCGGGAAGCGGCCGGGCAAAAGAAAAGTGGAAGAAGAGGTTGTTCTGGAAGAATCATTGAGATAAAACATAGGATTCCGTACTATACGAGCAGTACAGCTATAGTCAGCATCAGGTCTGCATGATGGTCAAGAGCAGAAGAATGGTATGACTAAGCAAGTTTAGGACAAGCCCGTTTTCCCCCGATCTTCGCTCTTTCGTGGGGAAGTTATAAAGCAGTTTATGAGATGAGGAAGCCTGGAGGAAGCTATGGAATCGGTTCAAGGCATGCTATATTTTCCATGACAAGCCTCATAGCGGCCTTCTGAGAATGTCACTTCATCTTCTTCAGTTAACTCTGTATGTAAATGGCAGTAGGAGCTCCATTTCATGTATCACAATCTAATTTTCAAGTGGTTCAGGCTTTCCACACTCTTCACTTCCTCCATGAATACCCCAGGAGTACTCCAACTTGTGCAGTTGATCAGTAAGTCACCTTATCTCTTTCACTGCTAAGACCACTCAATGGTACTGTCTACTACAGTGTGAGACAGTCAAGGCATGAACGATGAATAGACAGAAACGGTCATAGCGCTTCTGCTGCGCTGATATACAAAACTGCGAATACATCAGCCACAACCAGGAGATAAAAACATCGTCTACTCACCATTGTTCCCTCGAACGAACGTGTCCCCATATCGGTTCGTGATTCTGCCGTTGGCATGCTCCTCCGTCTGCTCTAGCGCGATATTCATGTAGCCATCCAGACACGACAAGATTCCTGGATTCGACAAACATAAGACAAGTTTGTCGCGTGCGACACGACGCGCACCGCGATAATCAATTCCAGATGTCAGGCGAACGATGACTCGCTTGCCTACGACGCCTTTCAAAAAGTCTGTAGGTGACCCAGTATGTACTGGCGGAGGGGGAGGTGCAGCAGTAGGCGGAGGGCCGTCGTCCATGATGGCAGGAGGTAAGCAGTTTATACTTATTTATTTTTGAATTTTAGGTTTATGTGTCTTAGCTTGGTACTTACCATGATCAACTATCACAACTGCACAGCAGAGCTTCTCTCATAATACCTGGTCTTCACAGAATACGTGGGGCAGAAGCACTGTGAACCCGGATATGTACACTCGCCGGAGTTCCTGAGAATATGCATGCCCATTGGTTCTGGGGACAAGGCTACACTTTCCTTCAACTCAAATTGGATTACTCAAGAGGTTTACCCTCACCTGGAGATATCTTGACTGCCACCTTCACAAACCCTTCTCCAACGCGTCTCGTATTACTCTAGGTACGCCATCGCGAACGCTGCTAAATGACGCGACTGCCGCCGAACACGTTGTCAACACATGCTTTCACTTCGTCTGCCTCCTGCTTATGAAACGGGTGATGTATCAGATATCACTCGGGATGGATGCACGGAAACCGCAAGGCTGCGGCATATATCAAAGGCTTGAGGTGAACGTCTTGGTTTCGCCCACCACACCCTAAACCATGCCAGCGCTACCCTTCCCGTATTGCAGAACAGACACTCTGCCTGCCTTGCAGCTCTTCCTCTCACTGCTCTTCATCGCGGATATTGTCCTCCGGGTCGTGATATGGCATTCGAAACAGACTCGTGCGTCTTTCAGTTCTTTCATGCATGATATGAACGGCGGTTGACTCGTCGCCTAGATTCTCTCTCCCACAAACTCGAAACACCCTCCTCCCTCCACATCGCGCCGCCCATCCAACCTTCCACTGTTGTCGTCACCCGTTCACATCCCAACACCGCGTATCTTGAAAGAAAACTTTCGCGCCTCGCGTTCGCGCACTTCACCGATCGCCTTATCCTGACGAACAAGATCTGGGCGCAGAACACCCTTATCGTCAATCTGCACCACGCCCTTCTAGCCAGCCGCGCTATTGCGCGTGTCAACGCCCTCGATGCGTTCCGCGATAGGGTTCTTCTGGAGAACGCCATGTGGCGGCAGAAGGAGGACATCCGGGTATTACAGAAGGAGAAGGAAGGATTGAAAAGCGGCCGCGTGAAGAGCATTGTGGGCATGGCGAAGGCGCTTGCGGGGAAGGGAAGGCTGGTTAGGAAGTTGGAGGATGAGATGAGGCGGAGTAAGCCTACGCCTTGTCGGAAGGAGACGACAGGGAAGGAGCTGGAGAAACTGCGGCTGGCGGAAGAGGCGCGCGCTGTACATCAGGAGCTGAGCAACCAGATGGAGGAGGAGCTTCGAACACAATTGGTGCAGACCAGGCGGGAGAACGTCTCGCTGAAGGAGCAGGTCGCCGATTACGAACGACTGATAGACGGGCTGTGGAAGGATTTGCAGAAGCCGAAGATTGATTCGCCGGTCGCTTGATCTTCTTATCTATCATATTTATTACGATAACTTATTCATTGATCTGTTGTATGTATTATCGTTACCTGTAATCATCCATAACTCAAAGCATAGCTGAAGACTCACTCCGGATACATGAACAGGACCGTAGAGTTCGTAGTTGATGCGAGCGATAGTACATAATGAACGCGTCGGTCAGCCATTTGAACGAAAGAGATATTTTGAGTTCCCAACTGGTCGCCGCGACAAGACATGGACACGAGGGTGCTGACGGTGATGAAGACATTCAAAAGGCCATTCACACGGTTCTACAAATAACCACTGCCAAAATGTAAGCGTAAGTCCGGTATACTGTCAACCGGAAAATAGAAAACTTGCCTAAATTCGACAGGCAGACCTTTCTGCATAATCTGTTAGCATCTCGTGCAGAGCTGTCGCAGTGACAAGATCAGGAATGTGTACCAACTAAGCATGCTAGTGTCCATTGCCAAACAGTGGAATTGAACGAGCTGCATACAAATCATCGACAAACTCATCGTCCGAAGACTTTTCTCCAAATTGAACGCTATCAACACAGTCCCATCGGTTCAAGCTCCACCAGACTGACCCTCCTTCGAATCACTTGGTCCGGATGTCTCTTCGGCCTTTCCAGTGGAAGCTTGAAGCTTTTCAACTCCTTCCTGAGGAGGCACTGTAAATCATCGTTACTCCAAAGAAGCGCAGCGTCAAGGACTAGTAGCGGACCTCGACGACGAATTCGGAGAATGTTGGACTTGTCTATAATGTCCTCCATGACGGATTCGTGTATCTCGATGAAGTCGCCAGACAGAAAAGCGACGTTTGCCGTTTCGACCATCATACTGTCCGCAGGAACGCTGTGCACCTCTGGTCCAAAGACGAGAGTCGCCAGGAAGTCTTTCATGGACTACGATAACGTGCATCTCAGCAGCGCGGCCAGGTGAATCCGTGCAAGCATACTTACCTGAATCGCTGCCTGCTTAGTACGTTGCGCAACAGGCAATTGGTACTGCTGTCTCCAACAGCTCCGTAGCGTGTCACGGGAGATCACCAAGGATTGACCTTTGCTATCATATACGACTGTAAGATCGCGAT
>QLPD01008016.1:0-44351 GCA_003314085.1 Hymenopellis raphanipes | reverse complement strand
CGCTTTGCCGCTCCATCTGCAAGGAATGATGCGGCTCCCGCAGCTGCCTGGTTCATGGTCATGACTTCGACAAGAATGAGCTTCTCGAAACGAATCGCGGGTTGGAATGTCATGGAGAGCAGGCTAGCGAACCCAAAGGACACATGAGTATGTCGAATACGTTTGATACAGAAGAACGCACAGGGCAACAGCACCCATGGAATGTCCAATGCCGACTAGACGACGCTTGGAAAAGTCTACATTGACACCAGTCCCAAGACCGGACAGGAAAGCGTGCACACTCCTCCCATAGTCTCCCCACCTAACTGTAAACGTCAAGTAGAATCCAAGTTTCTCAAGGGTAGTGTATCCTTACAAACATGTTGATACCCCCACTTCAACGTCTCGTAATTCAACAGCGCCGAATCTCCATGATTCGGCGCATCAATAGCCCAAACCTCATGAATATTGACGCCTCCCCGTCGTGCGACCAACGCATAGAGCTCATCAACTGTGGGCTCCCACTGCTCCTTATGAAAGCCAGTGCCATGCGTGAAGATGAGCGTCACGGCATTCGGATCGTCGAGATACGGCGACGACGCCTGCCAGTAGCGCTTCGCCGTCGACACCAGCGGAAAGTCCGGGCGGGGGTCAAAGACGTAGGACTCGCTGGAGAGGAGCATGGATGGGTAGCAGGAAACAATGAATGCAGAATCAGCAGCATGATTTTCGTTGATGGACGCCAATTATAAAAAGAGAGGAAATGGTGATGATCGGGCGGTCATTCAGTAACCGGCTCGGGAGTTAAACTACCCCGGCTTCTCAGCTGATCCAAGGCTACATACTGCAGAAATTCATTTGCCATTGGGGACTCGGCTACGAGAGTGCTATATGACATGTAGGGTGGAGGCCGCGATTGTATACCTGTATAACTAGCCCTTTCCCGGAGGAGGAACTCCGGCCAGGATAAACTAGGCCAAGGCTAGCAGTGAACAGAGGTGAAGCAGACTCAAACACCAACTTTGCGCATCCTAGCGACCTAAACTTGTCCCGAGATAGAAGACTGCCCATGTCATACCACTCCTCCATATCGTCCGGAGACGCTACCAGCATAACGAGACTTGTCAACGCGGACTGTTCGGCGCCCTGGGTCAGCGCACATGTCCACCAGTGAAGCGAAGTTGGCGACGTTATCGTAACTCGCAGGTGTTGAAGACGGTGTACCTCAAGTGGAGGACATTGCGCTTCTGTGAATATTCAGTCGGCATTCCGCTTCACAACGAAGTCAAGTACCAAAATTCGCCGGTAGCACGCATTCACCAAAATCCAGCTCCTCCAAATGGCTGGCCCTTTCAATGAGTTTTCTCGCTAGCTCAATCTGACGCCTGTAGCATCTCCGTACGCGAAGGGTTTTTAATACGTCCCAGTCAATCAAATCCGAGGACGTCACGATAAACTCTGCGACGCGCGCGCAGCCTTCCATGTTTATATCCAGCTCCTCCAACTTGAGCAAAGGACCATCTGGAAGAGCGTCTAGTGGATGAGACGCCGACAGTATAACACCGAGGCCAAGGACTTTGAGTTCTGGTAGAGACCGCAGAACCGATATCAGCCCTGACATAGAGTCAAACTCGACATAATCCAGTCGTAATGTTTGAATGTGCTTTCGAAGGGCGGCGCTTTCCCAAGACGGTTGGGCTGCGCGTCCGGGAATACGCCAACGAAGGGAGTTTGCGTTGAAGACCTCTAGATTTGGGAGGGCATCAAGAATTCGTGGAAAGTGTGAATCCAAACATATCCACTGCTGATAGTGGGCTGTTTTCCAGAGGAGCTCCTGAACGCGGTCGTTCATGGGCGTGCAGTCTCCGTCCCATGAGCCGTCCGCGATGTCTCGGAAACCCTTTTCAGCGTTGAGAGTTATACAACGCACAAGACGCTTCATCCACGGCGCATCAACAAGGACACGGAGGAAATTTGCACAAGAGTTCGCGTGCCTTGGGGGACCAAGGGTAACGCTTTTGAATAGATGTATACGGCTGCGAGGTAGAAGAGAGCGCGAAGCTAGTGCGCACGAAGACAGTGAAGGCACATCTCCTTCGAGATGGTCGATGATGGCGTCAGTGAGTTCTGGTGGGACGAACATGGTTGGAGAAGGACGAGTGAATTCTAATGTCTAGGATTGAAAATGAATGAGACGAGCACGCGACTAAGAAACCACGTTAAAACTTACAGGATTGCGAGCCGAAAAAACGAGTAGAAGAAACAGAGATTTCGCGCAGCATTTGAAGGAAATGGGCATCATAACGGCCGTAGACGTCCATGTCCATCAGGACGACGACTACGGATGGACGGAGCTTGTTGACGCGACTGGGCGCGGCTGCCTGAGGCTAACCCGCGTTTGAGAGGCGCACACCATTGTGGCGTTTTACCGACTAACGAGCGCTGATCCTGACGGGGATTTACACGTCGTAAGTAAGCCAAGCCTTGCCCGTCATGGAATCTGTTGAGAGCATTGAGCAAGAATCTATTTTTGCAGAAAAAGTGATCAAACCCTGGATCGGCCCGAGGTCCGCTCTTCCCATCCCTCCATCCAACATTTTTTTTCGCAATGCCCGATGCATTCTTCACTTCCTCGAAAAGCCGAAAACGAAAGAGAACGACAGATGCCGGGCCCAGCAGCCTTGTAAAGGTGCCACGAAAAGGCGTACAGCAGAACGGTGTACGCAAACAGGCGAAAAAGAAACGAGACGAGGAACTGGACTCGGACGAGACAGACGGCGATGGAGCCAACATTGACGATATGGACTTAAGGGCGCCGTCGGACGAGGAGGATGTTGTTGAAGCCGATGATGACCCGGACGAGACTCCAGCAGAAAAGCGACTCCGACTTGCTCAGCTGTACTTGGACAGTGTAAAAGAGGGATTGAGCCTAGGTGCGCGTTCGTTGACTCTTCCAGTTGATATCTAACCACGTCAAGTATAGCCGATGGTGAATTCGATGCTGCTGAAATCGACCGGGAACTCATCTCTGCCAGACTAAAGCAGGACGTCCTCGAGCATTCAGGAAAAGTTCACTTGTTCGTCGCAGACTCGGTACGTCCTTTATAATCTCTCATTTTCTACTAAAACTTATATTTACTTTATAGTTTGACCTCTCTGAACCACCAACAACCATTCTCCGTACAAAAACAGCAAAGTCTCCAGTGACTTGTGCAGTTGCAACCGAGTCTGGAAAATATCTCTTCACCTCTGAAAAAGACGGCAGTATCACCAAATGGGATCTCACCTCTGCAAAGAAAATCGCCACGTTCCACGCGCAAAATAAAATAAAAGGCAAAGGCAAGGGCAAAGCACCCCCGATCGACGTACACGGTCATACAGATCAAGTCCTCGCTCTTGCCCTCAGCGGAGACGGCCGATATCTGGCGAGCGGTGGCGAAGACCGCCGTCTCATAATATGGGACGTCGAAGCCAACCAATTCGTAAAGGGCTTTTCTGGTCCATTATGCCATAAAGATTCAATATCTGTCCGCCTCTTCCATTCTCTAGGTTATTACTTCAACTCATCGATATCTTTGTAGGCTCTGGCTTTCCGAAAAGGAACCAACCAGCTATACTCTGGCTCTTTAGATCGAACTGTAAAAGTATACGATATGTCACCGAACGTAATGGGCTACGTCGAGACGCTATTCGGCCACCAGGACAACATCGTTGACCTTGATGCGCTGCGGAATGAGACATGCGTGAGCGTCGGAGCTAGGGATAAGACCGTGCGGTATTGGAAGATTGTCGACGAGACTCAGTTGGTGTTTCGTGGGGGAGGAAAAAGCCGTATCCGCGAAGTCCTTGAGGGCGGGCTTGCAGACGATGCGGATAATGAGGAGGGGGCTAAGAAGAGTGGGGTGGTGCAGAAATTCGTGGAGGGAAGTCTGGAGTGTGTGTCCATGATTGACGAGTCGACTTTTCTCAGCGGCGGGGACAGCGGGTATGTCCTCTCTGCATCGCCTTTTTCGTGTCTGATTTGTCGCGTAGATCTATAAGTCTGTGGACAACGCAGAAAAAGAAGCCGGTGTTCACGCAAGCTCTGTGTCATGGTTTCCATACCGTGCAGTCGGAAACTGAAGGCATCATCAAGACGCCACGGTGGATAACAGCCCTTAGCTCTCTGCGGTATTCAGACGTTTTCGCATCCGGTACTACCTTGACGCAATTTTCTCTATGCGCCATTTCTGATTTTTGGTGATAGGTTCGTGGGACGGAGAGATACGTCTGTGGAAGCTCGATCCCAAACTCAAGTCATTCTCTCTCATGGGAACCATTCCAGCGTTGGGCATCGTCAACTCTTTACAATTCATTTCCCCGCCCAGGGAGTTTTTTCAGAAGGCAGCCTGGGCACAGAGTGATTCGGCGGACCAGGCAAAGGAGGGGCGGGTATTGTTAGCGGCTGGTTTGGGGCGCGAGCATCGACTCGGGCGATGGTTGAACGTCGGCGACGCCTGGAATCGAGCTTTGGTCGTGGCGCTGTGTCCTCGTTCATAGTCTTCGGTATGTCCTTTCCTTTCTTTCCAAGTCATTTCCATCTCATCTAAGCTGACTAGTCCTGTAGGCTACAAAAGTACATTTGGAGATTTAATAACGCCTACTTATAACCCTCAGAGCACGGCTTTTGCCTTTCTCTTCTTGGCCTCCTGCGCCGTGAACCCAGCAACGAACGCACTGTTGACGTACTCTGTGTACGATCTGATCTTTGGATTGGCGCCTGGTGTGAACTTGAAGATGAAGATGTATTCGTTGTGCCACTCGGTGCCCTGTTTCGAGGTGGAGTCTGACTGGGCCTACGTGTACACGAAACATTATGATATGATCAGAAAGACATTGACAAGAGTGTAAAATGAAACCGACATGAGCGACGATGGTGTCCTCCGCTTCGATGACATCGTGTACGGGATGTCGGTGAGTTGAATAACTTACAACTCGATGGGGGGTTACATCAAGTCGTTGACTGACCTGTGCAGATCACCATCGAACGACGGACCCAGTGTACTCTTCATGTACGCCCCAAACTGCTTCTTATCCATCTTGGGCACCTTCATCGCAGCCGGAAGGAGGACAAACTCAAACGACTCGTCATCAAACGTCGCGAGCATCCCGTCGATGTTGAACGCGTTGAAGGCGCTCACGAATTGCGCAAACGTTTTGTGCGCTGGCGAGGCCGTGGCGGGGGCTTCGTAGGCGACCATATCGGAGGCGTTTCTCTTCCGTCAATCAGGTCGCCGTATTTATCTATGTGACGAGAGAGAGGTACACTGTCAAGAGTAAATCACTCCTGCCAATCACCGTGAGGAATTCATGACTACAACCTGCAGCGGGCAAATGTGGGCATCACATTTCCGAGGACCGCGAGTCGTCAGTCCAAAGGTGAAAGACAAGTGAAAGCTTTGTCGTCTCGGGGATCATACGCTTAACACCACCACCGCCACCACAAGGAGCTTGAGGTTAGAATCCATGTACCTATTCATAGCATAATTACAGAGGTTTATAAGAATACAGACAGCTTGGTAGCTAACAAGCACAACAGAGGAGAGAAAGAAAACAAGCAAAAAAAAAAGTCAGATAATAAATCATGATCCAGCCACGCGCTTCTCCACAACCCGTCTATGGCCATTAAATCGCAGGTGGACTTCGAAATTAGAGAGCGTCTCCCCAGGCCCTGGTTTGTATAACTGCGAGCAAAGGGGGGTTGACAACACGTAAACGCAGAGACGGAAAACCATTTACCTTGCCAGGACAATCCAGACACTTTATCCGCCACTTGGGCTCGCTACTCTGATTCACTTTCCGAAGCGCAACTTCAAACTTGTCATTCGGGTAGCGGACCTGGATAGCTTGCATGGCGCTGGCAAGCCACTGAGGAGGCTAATAATACATACATTAGTCACCTCGACGAACAAGGAGCTTTCACCGTACCCAAGATCTCTGCGATGACGGTGACTTGGGAGGCTCGGGAACACCAGATGGGGACGGTGAAGGGGGTTTCTCATTAGACGGTGAGGGTGATTTTGGAGGTGGTTGTGATATCCCATTAGTTTTTACTCGATGTGACAACGGTGGTTCCGATCCACTCGAAGCTGTAGACACAGGAGAGAGGGCGTTGTCCATACGAGAAGGCGGCATTTCGAAATCGTCATCCTCCTTTATCCGTGGCGAAACAGGCTCTGAGCGAGGAGTCGATGCGGCCTGTGCACGAAGAGAGGCAGCAGCGCCTTTCCTTTTAGAGGTTTTAACGGGAGTCGTCTCAACCTCCCGTCGAGAATGATACTCGGGGTTGGTGTTGTACTCCACTGGCCGCGGTCGACGATGACGATGCCAGAATTTACCTAGAAACATTTAGGTAACGAGAGCGTTGGTTAACATGTTACATACCGCACGTTCCGCATTGTGACTTGTCACCTAAAGGTCCTTTCCGACGTCCAACAGCAATGCTTTCCGGACAACCACAATTTGAACAGTGCCAAACGCCATTGATAAAATTATCGTGCTGTCCTTCGGCATATTCGCGTTCCTTAGCTTCCCGTTCTAGCTCCTTGGTCCTCTTCGCAGTGACCGCTGACCGTGGGGCATCCAGGGAATGTGTAATATCCGTAGCATTGGCCGCGGTTGAACGCGTTGGCGCTCCAACACGTGCTCTGGGTCGCAGGACCGACTTGGGGAACTCTGGCGCTTTCGACAACCATTTCTGCTTCTTCTCTTTAGGTGGTGGCGGCGGTTGCGGTTGTGCGGCTGTGGGTGCTTGCGTCAAGAGAGGTTGACCATTCTCCGATGCGACCATATTCGCGATAGTGAGGGAAGCCGCTGCAGCAGCCGCCCGTCGTGAAGTCGGCGCATTGGCAGCCGCTTGCAGAGCGAGGATTGCAGGATCGAGCTCAGGGAAACCATATGCAGGTGTACGATATGTTCTGATGGCGTCACGGTCCGGTAACGCCACACCTCGTCTGCCTCGGGTATTTCTCTTTTTCCGCTTGTTCATATCCTTGTCCCGTTCCTTCTCGTGACGCTCAATTTCACCATCACTGAGCGAGTTCAGAAGAGGCGTGAAGGCCTGCACCTGATCTGTCGGACGAGTAGCAGAAGAAACGCTGGGTAGGAAGGCTCCCCGGAGCTCGTCGTCTTGTACCGGAGTACCATCCGATGGATGACCGACAAGGAACAACGACTTTTGATACGTTTGAATTTGCTCGCGAATGGCGTGCGCGATAGCGGTTCTGACGCCCTTGTTAGTGACATGGCCCCATAGATAGTATGGTCTTCATACCTGAACTCGCCACCTAAGCCTAGCTCGTTGGTGTAGACCTCGGCAAAGGACTCTGGCAAGGCCTCAGTATTGTCGAGATCCCATTCAAACTGATCTTCCAATTTCATGGAGCCCACGATGATGTCAAGCTAAAAAGACAATCAATGAAGGAAGACGGTGGGTTGAGTGGGTATGCGCACTCTGATAAGAATTCTCATGTCCTCGTGAAGATCCTTTTCGTTGACCTTGAGCTCACGAAGATCCATGGGCCTGTCCTCATCCGCGAGGCGTCTGCGTTTTGGATTTTGATCGTCCTCACAAGAGAAGTCCTTCCGTACTCTCTTCCGCCAGTTCTTCCACCATAAGGCACTATCAGGATCGAGATTGCCTGTCTGGACAATTATAGTGTGCGGATCCCTGATATAATCACCTCCCTCTCCGTCGTAATTGGCAGAGTGGGCCTTGTAGTCGCTGAGCTGGTCTTGTATGGCTTTGACGATCACGCCCAGATAGCTCGACGACAGTTTGTAGTCCTCGATAACGGATTGAGCAAAGAGCTCAGGTGTCACAATAGGGTCTGGGTTCTCACGTCAGTTAAAACTATAGAAACGGCATGGGTGTGTACTAACCGTTCAAGTTCCAAATGAAGGTATCACGCATCTTCTGGTGCTGGTCCACGTCAAACTCTAACCGTATAGGAACAAGCTCCTCGGGTAAGTTAGCATATTGAGGGTCGATTGTTCTGGGTCTGAGATAATGAAAGGTCAATAAAAAGGCACCTCCAATGGAAAAACGATCTTACAGTCTCAACCCTTCCCTTCGATCTACTCTTGATCGTCCCCTCGATTCTTTTCGCATGCGCGACCCGGGATATTTCACGTCGAAACGAGGCCGGGGAGGACCGAAAATGTTATGCAGTCCTACAGAAACGCCACCTCCACGTTCCCACCAGCGTTTGCCCATCGCTTCACGTTCCTTGTCCATGCGCTCCCGCATCTGAAAGTATGTTTTTTCATATTCCTTGTCGGTCTTCATCCAGTCCTTGACCTGTTCTTTCTCAGTCTCGCTGATTTCAGGAATCAGTTTCAAGGAATCCTTGAGAGGCACAGAAGTAATGTTGGTGACTGCTTTGTTCAGGTTGGGGAGAGGTGGAAGTTTATGGATGACAGGCGGAGGAGCAGATACCGCGGCAGTTGACGGCGCCGCTGAAGGTGGCGCTGATGGAGGAGGTGGAGGCGCGATACTTGATTCAGAAGGTGGGTTCCCTGCAGGCGTCGAATCTCGAGCGAAAGACGGGACCGGGGTGGGAGTTGAGCGTATTGGTGGTTGGGTGGCGGGAGTCCCATGATGTGGACCAGGTTCGGACGACGAGTGCATGTTTGTGGGAGTAGCCGTGGCGGCTCTTGACACCGAAGGCATCCGTGCGGGTGTTCCACTTTTCCCAAAACCAGGACCATTCGAGGCGGAAGAGACAGGTCGCGTAGGCGATCCTATCGCACTCGCAGACGAAGAAGGAAAGCCGCCATCCATTCTGGGACTTGCCGGCATCCGATGTGCACTCACAGGCGACGGTTGTGGATATACATTCCCTGTCGGAGACTGTTCCGGAAGAGATGGCTTGGGAAACCCGCCCATTGCACTGGGGGGGCGCATGTGTTCCATGCTCGGCGCACGTCGCATGCTCATAGAGGTTCCAGGACGGACACCAGGCGGTGGTGGCGGCATCATAGATGGATGGGAGGCAGAGCTCGGCGGTCTGTCGTTACCGAAATTGCTAGGAAATTGTGGCGGTGTTTGTTGAGGTGTTCCTCCGCCCATCCCTCCTCCCATATTGTGCATCATCTGCTCCTGCTGCATCCTCTGGCGTTCCTTCCACTTCCGGGAAACCTGCTCGTGCACACCCTGCCGGTCATGAGGATTGAGCGCCACGTACTGCTCGCGGGACAATCCCGAATACGACAGGATGACATTAAGTTGCTGGGCGTTCGGCACAAGTTGTTGTGGTGGCGGTTGCTGGGGGGGTTGTCCTCCACCTCCAAATCCTGAGGGATTGCCCCCGCCAAACTGCGGACCGAAGGAGCCGCCTAATGAAGTCGCGGTGACGCCGCCCATCGAAGTTCCTGGTCGCTGCATCGACATGCCATCGTTCATGTTCATCATGTTGGGAAGGGGCGTATTCATCCCGCCGCCCATCCCGCCCATTCCCATCCCGCCGCCGTTGCCCATCCCTCCACCCATTCCACTGCCGGGCATCCCGCCACCCATGCCGCCTCCTCCCATTCCACCACCCATCGCGTTACCACCCATTCCACCGCCCATCCCGCCTCCGCCCATGCCACCACCTCCGCCCATGCCACCACCTCCCATAACAGCTCCCATGCCGCCTCCCATGTTTCCACCCATGCCGTTCATACTTCCTCCCATACCACCGTTCATGGCACCTCCCATGCCCATTGATCCACTCATGGCGTTATTTCCCATGCCGCCGCCACCACCCATCATGTTGAGGCCGCCACCACCATTCATCATATTTCGTGAGCCTTGCATGAGCTGCGACGGATTCATACTTGGTCCGCCCATCATGTTCATGTTCCCCATTCCACCTCCCATAGTACCACCCATGATTTGAGCGGGATTGATACCGCCAGCCTGGCCTAGCAGAGCCGATGGGTTGATACCTTGACCATGTTGTGGCTGATGTGGGAATGGGTGTGGGGAGGAATACGCCGGGTTCATGAATGCAATGAAGAGTCTGTGTGAGTTTGAGCAGACGAGAGGGATAGAATAGGTAGTGGTCACGCACGATAGACTGTGTACTCCAAACTCAAGAATATGTCACCTGCCGAAACTGAGTACTTTATTGTAAGTGTCCACGAGGTACGAACCACAACGCCCAACCAAGGACGGCAATAAGCAACGACTGAAAAGAGCTGTAAGATGCAAATGTACGGATGGAAGACAGCTACTCACCTGGGCCACCAAGTCGCTGCCACGAATTCTCGCGTCAACAAAAATATCCTAAACAAGGCATAAGAAGGCCGCAGAAACTAAGGACGTTGAGTAGGAGGAATAGTTTAGCTCTAGCGGGACGTACCAGAAGAGCCGAGCGATGAACGACGCCGGCATAAAAGTGACAGATGCTCACCAAACTGGACAGGAATGGCACATGAGCACTGTGACCATATACAAGGAAAGATCGCACGTACGTTTAGTTACACGCTGAGCGGACTATAAGAGTGGCAGGCTGCCATCAGTATACCACGCGTAATCGTTCTCATAGCGCAGACTGACCTCTACGCAAGCATGCCCCTCTAAATACGTATAGAACTGTCGCCAAAACAGGCGCGAATACGGGACGAGAGACGGGAAGGCGGGAATGCGAGCGGATATAGAATATTGCAGCCCGTTGGTGGTTGTGGTGAGCAAGAATCAACCGAGGTGTGACAGTGACAGCGCCGTGATGCTGACAATTCCTACCCCAGCCATCGCGCCTTACCAAGCGAGGTATACAGAGTCGGCCAGCGGGGGGCCATGGGAGCAGCTTTATGGGAGGGACGACGGCCAGAAGGGACAATTTCCAAGTCACATTCGCTTTACTCCCGGCGTAGTTTTCACTCGTTTTATTTTTTTCTGATCAAGATCTAGATCTTACGTCCGCGTTCCGGGTATTGCCTCCCCTTGCCTCGCGAATCCATTTCAAAAGGGGTTGCCTTGCTGCTACTATCTCGCTGCCTAGCTCTAATCCGCCCTCTGTCCCTTCCCCCCGCCCCATCCAAGTCTGCACGCGCACCAGCTCTCCCCCACCTTCCACCGTTTCGCGTCTATTCAGTTGTTTCTGAATCCTCCGCGTACGCATACCCTTGTGAATCACGCCTGCCTCCTGACTCCGTCTCCCCACACTCTTCGCCGGCTCTTGCAATAACGTCATCAGTATCGATGCCTTGTCGCCCTGACAGAGATAGAGTCCATCCATTCGACTCTCCCGAATATCGATGACACCCAAATGGATCAGGTTCGAATCCGATTCATTCCTCGGTGCTTCGAAACTCTCGACATGTGGGCATTTTTCTACCACGTCCGACTGCTCCGAGTCTGCATCCCAAAATCCCAAGCTCCACGGAGAATCTGACATGCTAACAAACTATCTGTTCGTTCCTTTAATGCCTAATGAACGTTTAGCGGCAAATCATTCAACAAACTCATCACCCGTCCACGCCATTCTTGACGCGATACTTCCGTTCAACTCTCCGTTCGGTGCTTTTACCAGGTTCACAATTGCATGATAGATTTGGAAAACATTTTCGATCGCTGATTCATAGATGGGCGGTGTTGCCTTTTTCATACATGGAGCGGGACTGTAGTCTAGTCGCACGGAGCTAGGACCGACATATCTTTCAGAATCCGCTCAAATCAGCTTGGGAAACTCACCTTCGAGACCATCGAGACCAAGAACATTCTTACATATGTACTCCGGAGAGTCGCCTGCAGGCCCAGACACCTCAAAGTCCTCAAACCGGATATTATCACACCCAACGGCCGAACTGCACTCAATGTCCACGACTACCAGCTCTTGGTCAGGCCGTGTTCCACATGGACACCAAAGGTACCACGCACTTATATTTGTCGCCGCGGTCCCTGTCCAGTTCTTAAACGTCAAGTTTCCAAACATCAACTCGGAAGGCAAATCAGCACTGTTCAAGAGGAATTATCAGCGTTCGTTTGCGCGGTGAGGCCGACATACCTATGTCCTCCATTAGTCTGATACAAATGAATAGGTCTGTTCACACGGTCCAGGAATACATTCGTCGCCGAAATGTTGGATACAATGCCTGAAAACATCAAAGTCCTTCGGCCAGGGATGGCATGACAATACCATACCAGTACCGCCACCTCCGCCTGTAGGTGGCGACCCGTTGATGCTTCCCGTCCATGACTTCAGGTACACCTACCTCAAACTTTCAGTCGCAAATTCATCGTTGCTACCAACCGTCCTCACCCCGTTTCCCATGTTAGGTTGAATATTAGAATCGATCCTCAAGATCTAAAGGCGCCGTCGACAGAGATTCAAAGCTATCGCAGTAACGTACCTTAAGATCTTCCAGATGGACGTTCTGTACGTTATCACTCTATTTTCCCAGCAATGACGATCACAATGAAGTCAGAAGCTTCCGTTTAAAAGCATAAACATCCTCACCAAATTGGCATACTGTCCTAAAGAGCCAAATGCGATGCCGTTACCACCATGGCAGGTGATGTTGCGCGCCAATATGTTTGTGGAATTCTAGGATGGAGTGTATTGGGCATTCAGTATGAAGTGGCTTGCGGGGACGTACACCTTTGATGGCAAGACAGTCATCTCCGCAAGTTATGTCCCAGTTCAACAACTTGACGTGATCACTTCTGTAGGTGCAGATTCCATCCGTGTTCGGTACCACACTGGTGTCAATTAAGCGACTTAGCGACAGACAGCTTGAAGTTTGACACATACTTCTTTCCCGCGAACGCAGGGTTCGTGTTCGTCGCATTACAGAGCATCCCTTCGTACGTGACATGGGACGACTCCGCGACTGTGTTACACCAAAACGGTGGCGATTCGATCCGAAAGCCTTTAATATGCGCTCGATTGACCTGGTGCAACGTCAATGAGATAGGTCGCCCATCTCCATCAGCTTTCGTATGGTTCTGGAAGTAGTTCCACCAAGGCTGCGAAAAGGGCTGGGTGTCTCGAACAGTCCTCAAAGAACATGCCACGAACCTGTCCATTCCCTTGTACACCTCCGACATTATGCGCGTCGATGACAAAATCGTTCCCAGTAACGACAAACCACGACGCTTGACTCTGAATGCTGGTTGAAACTTCCGCAAGCCGCGGGAGTGTTCCTCATACCTGGATGAACACAACACGGTACGTATTTTCCGGTTGTAACCAGTACTCCACTTCGCCAGTAAACTAAACAGTGTCAGATGGTGGTTAACATCAGCGCGTGAGTTCACCTTACACTAAGAAATCCATAGAGATCCACCCTTGCAGAGCGCAAGTCCCACGTCATTTTCCTTTCGGTCGATGAGATATCCTCGTGATACGATTCGAAGCGTACCATACCGAGTGATGTTGTACGTTCCTTCCTCAAAGACAGTAGAACCGGAATGGCCACATCTCGCGATAGCATTTTCCACCTATTCATAATAAGCCCTCGCACCAGTCTTAGAGGCTTAAGACACGCACCTGGTCCGTATCATCTAGCCCTTCTCCGAGCGGAGACACTTTACAGTGTTTCGCGGATACCACGCTTAGAAAACAAGCAGTCAAAACTGAAGCGAAGAGCATCTTCATCTTCATAACGCGGTTCTAGTACACCACACTACTTATATTGTAGAATTCAGGTGTACGATAGTCACATTATGTGTGTATGATGCTAATTGTCCGAGAGAAGGAGTCATGAGTGACCATCGTACGGGCCGGCGGGAAGTTCGCATAGTACAAGGTCCAAAAAAAACTACAGTTACATGAACGTATAAAAACGAAAAGAATCACAGACATATTAATGTGGTTTAATCATCAGAGATGACACTAGACGGTGTCGTGTCCCAGAGACGTTTGTACGACGAGTGAACATCAGCCTCCGTGCCTGGGAGAAATGGATTGACCTTGCAACATCCACTCGTACCATCGCACGGCGAGCGGTCTTTGGTCATCTCCAACTCGCCAGAATCAACATAAGGCATCGCGACAGCATCACACAACTCGTGTATACAATCAGTCTTGTACACCTTCATCCACACCTTCGCAAGTTTGGCGACGACGCCCGTGATGTTGTCTTCCTTCGTATCAATCACCGCCAACTGGTAGCAGTCTTCCACTGCTCGAGGCGGCGAGATCATCGGGAAGCACTCCTGTAGAAGGCTATCGCGGAAGTACAAGGTAGACCGCACGTCGTCCCACGCCGCCTTCTTTAATCCAGCACGAGTACTTGCTCGTCGAATGCGTTTAGCCCAGATTCTGGGCACAGACCGGAACACTTGGGCATCGCGACCTGGACGATGCAAGGCCATGAAATCGGGTTCCTCAGCGCATGCCTTGGCAAACGCCTCAGACTTGGGATCATTAAGAGACAAGCCCATGCAAACGGCGATGTTTGATTCGGTCTCCGACCATTGGGGTTTACCATCGCTGGCGTTGTACTTGTCAATGGAGAAGCGGGAGAAGAACTGTGCTCCATCGAGAGAATTTATCAAAGAGCCGCACAGCGTCAGGATGCCCGACTTTTCCACTGCGTGATAGCATTTGAGGGATGACTGATGAAGTGGAATTCGGCTTAAGATGACAAAGCGCGTCAAAGCCATTATATCGTCAACCTGAGAGGGCATTAGATAGGGCGCAAGAAGGCCAGGAAACGAGACAGACGGAGACGCAAATCTTCCGAAGGCAACTGTAGCATCTAATGATAGATGTGAAATGACCCCATGCATGGAAAGGCCACACCAAACCGCTTCTCGATTTATACACTCGTCCACCCAAGACTTCGACATGAGCGGCATTGGAGTCGTTGGGACGAAGAACATCATCAACAGCACCAGTAGCCTCGTCGGTAAACAGCTCTTTCAAAGACGTCCAGAGCTTGGATAGGATGGCCACCGGGAGATTAGGATCCCGGATGAACGACAGCACTGAGTCGTAATTCTGTGACACGACCATCAAAGAAGGATCCATGTAAACCGCCCGACGGACAAGGGCGTTGATAACTTCCAAACGTTCGCCATAGAATTTAGAATCAGCGGGTGCACAATACCTCGCCAACCTCATGTAAATCTTCTCACGAAGTGCGGTCGCCTTTTCGCGTAAAGCGACCTCTAGAGGGTCCTCGACGTCCCCGTCGCATGTGTCAAGGCTTTCTTTCCCGAAGGACTCACTGCTAGTAGTGTTTGCACTGCAGTCCGTATCCGAGGAGCTTTCGTCGTCGTATCCGTCACAATCGAGAGTGGATTGAGAGGGATCATTCGGCTGCTTCAGAACCCATAAGGCGTTCTGCGAGGCAAGGATGAGTTCGTAGGCCCTCTGTTCGACTTGGGCGAGGATTCGCTCCACGTCGAACTGTTGCCTGAGGAGCGCCTTCCAGAAGTGTTTATGGCCGAAGTCCTGATGTAGGTTGTATTAACGTCGACGGAGAATAAAGGAGACGAACCATATCGTTCCTAATAATTATTGAGAAGAGGCGCCATGACGTGGATAGATTACTCACCCAAAGAAACGCTCTGTAAAGTATGCTCTTGCTTCAATGCATCTGAGGTGCCCATGAGTCCATGTGCAGCGGAAAGGTAACAGGAGCAATACCGCGTAATGAGGCGATATTTGTACACCAGCGTTTTGTTCCACCGGCGAAGACGCTCGATGGACGTACACGCCCGCACTTTGCGCATATTCATGCAAATGGAGCTTTGGTCAAACGCACTGAGCGCTGCATGATGGGTCTTGTAGTTGAAGTACAGCTTGATCCTCTCCTGCTCGATGTCAGACAGGAGGCATATACCAGATAACGACCCACCTCGTTATGTCTTGGACACCACGGCAGCCCCGCACGCGTTTTCGCACCGCAGGGACGCTTGTGGGTGTCCAGAGCTGCACAATATTCAGTATACTGGTGAAGGCAGACCATTGTTCAGGGTCGGGCAGAATTCATAGATAGTGGAAAGGAGTGACGAAGTTAGCTGAGTAGTAGTGCTGGTAATAAGTAAGAGAACCTGAGCAGTCACAGCACTTCTTCGGCAAAAATTCTGCGCGAAAATCAGTCCACGTGATGGTGTCACACTCAATGATTCGCGCCAAAGCGTGCACCCTTGAGGTGAGGACCCAATAGTTGTCTATTCATTTCATTCAAGTATATGCCCCTAGGTCTTGAGCTTGAGTACCGTCAACGTCAAACGTCAGTGGGAACGGAATACGACGCGACCCAATAGTCTTGCTCCCAGTTGAACCCAGACAGAAAAATCGTTATTACAGATCAACGTATGCAAAAATACAGACACCCCAGTGCTTACTGGTTCTGGACTGGAAAACCTTTAAGATGCTCGGAAAAAATCCACTCCCTACGCGCCCTTGATCTCCTTATCTTTCTCGTCTAAGCTTGCCTTTGCGAACTTCTCCGTCAGGGTGTCGCCGGATGATCCATCGACAGAGATGTCATCGGTCTTCTTCAGCGTATCGCGGGCCTCACTGGAGGAAGAATCCTGATGGTGGTGCAAGATCGAGGCGTTTTCCATAACCTCCTTGTCACTCTCCTCCTTGTACAACCTGACATTGTCCGACAGCTCTTGTGCCTTGGCGTCAAGATGACTTCCCGCAAGTGCCGACATGCGGTTGAGCGCAGTGATGCTAAACGCGGCCTTGCGCCAGAGCTGCTTGGCACTGAGCGCCCTCTTGACGAATGGCAACAAATCTGTTGGGCCACCGCTTGGGCTAGTAGGATCGGGAACGAAATGGGGCGTCGTGTCAGCCAGCCACTGAAAACACATGAGACCCCCTTGGGATATGGTTGTACAGATGGCACATACCTTGTGTTTCAGAGCCTGTGCAGCAGTAGGTCGGCTAGCGGGATCAATTGTCAGGCACTCCCGGACGAAATCTCGAGCAGTGTCGCTGACGTGCGCCCAATACTCGTCGGGCTCAAACTTATAATCTCCAGCAATAATGGCTTCCATTTCTTGCTGCTGAGAGTCGCGATCGAAGGGCGTATAACCAGCCAGCAAGAAGTAGGTGATAACACCCATTGCCCAAACATCAACAGGCTTTCCATGTCCAGCTGCGGGAAGGTCAACCATTAGTTGCGCAGTCGGAGGAGAAACGTGGCCGACGCACTCTTTTTGAAGATTTCCGGCGCCATGTACCCCGGTGTTCCACAGATCTCCGTCAACATATTCAGCTTCTCTTCTTCCATGACCCTGCTCAAACCAAAGTCTGCTATCATGATGTCTGCATCCTCGGCTTTGGTGCGGAACAGCAAGTTTTCCGGTTTCAGATCTGGGAATGAATGTGAACGATAAAATCACTACGGTAACAACGTATGTGTACCTCTGTGAACGATCCCGGAGGCGTGGATGTACTTGACTGCCTCGAAGATGGTGCGAATCAGAGCGGCAGCGTCGCTATAGGATGTCAGCGAACGTATAATAGAGAGGTTTTGTGCTCACGCTTCATAGTAGTTTCCTTTTGCGCATATGCGATCAAATAATTCACCGCCAGTACATAGATCGAAACAGAGATAAAGGTTGTGGGACGTCTTGAAGAGTGTGTTCAGAGCATGTAAAGCCTTATCCGAAGCATTCTTACTTCAAAGTAGTCGCGCAAAGTGACAATGTTTTTATGTCCGCTAGATATCCGCTTGAGGACAGCGATCTCATTCCTAACCTGCAATCGATGAGTATCTGACAGAAACGGCGGCGACGAGACACACCATATGCTCCCTTCCTTCCATAAGCTTCTTGTTGATTACCTTGCAGGCAAAGTACTCCCCCGTCTTGATATGAATGGCCTCCTTAACAATAGCATACGTTCCACTGCCGAGCGTCTTGCCCGTGCGATACTGCCAACGCGCGTGGGCTAACAGTGACTATAAGAAGGACGGGAAACATACCTGGCATGGCACCGTTGTCGAGGGCGGCATCGTAGGCAGAGGTGGTTGGACAGAGGTCTTGGATGTAACGGACACGCCGGAGGGTAGATACTGTGGCAAAGCAAGACCAAAATGTGAGCGCTCTGTGCAGTAATAAACAGTTGCTATCCAAGTTTTTTTTTCCGATGTGGTCAAGGAGAAAGGAGAGGGCTATCAGTTTGGACAGAAGCAAGTTGGAATGAGGGGCCGAATGTGGCTGTGCCAGATCTGAATCTATTCTAGGCACTCACGCTATTAGTAGTACTATCAGCGCTCTGCTCCTCCTCATCGTGGTGCTTGGGCGCCAGCTTAGCAGCCAAATGAGCCTTTAGACTTGAACCCGTTGAAGAATTGGTGGGCTTGTCTGAGGGAGTAGCAGGTCGCGAATGGGACGATTCGCGGCTCTCTCGATGTCCGTGTCGAAAGTGGCGGCTTTGTTCTGCCCCCATATCAAATGACTCTTGAGGACGTATAATGAGATGAGAGAAGAGGGCTGTCTGGGTCGCAGTCAGCGCCAATGATCCTTATAACCGTGCGTCATCCACACTGCCTCATTGCCGGACGGATGGCCAGCGCGTGTAAGTAATCTCAGCTCATCTTCTGAGCGACATCGTACTTGGCCGGGCTTACTCCGACGGGTGGTGATGCCATTGAATTATTTCCTTGATGCGCCAGGTTCATGACATGTTCTGACTGTTTGTGAGTCATGCGCAGTTGTTGCAAAATGTGGCGTCCTTTTCAAAAGGTTGCTTCGACCAGGCTCGCTTCCACTTCTGCTCCTGAAGAAGTAAAGTTAGAGCACTCCATAGGATCACCAGGAGATTACTGACCCTTCTGATCCCCGACTTCTTCTGCCTGCAAGTGTATTCGCTCATTATCAGCCTAGCTAGAAAACTGTGTGGCTCGGCCTCGACTTGTCTTCAGCTGTTACTCTACCGGAGGCTTACTTCCATTACACAACGATAAAAAAGTACAGAATGCGATGAATCGTTCAAAATTGAAAATATCTATCTTTATGAAACGTCCAAACACGCCTAAGCCTCGGATTGTACAGCAGCTAGAAACGGAACCGTTAGAAGCTGTGACATTAATTTAGCGGATGCGCTCACGTTCACGCTTGCTTGCGCTTTTGGAAGGCATGATACGGCTCTTAATCCCCTCCTTCATCCACTTCCCAGTACGGTAAGGCCGGAAACCGTTAATCCCTCTTTGACGGTTAGCAAGTTGACGCTTGTGAGCTTTTTCCAGAGCTTTCTTCTCTTGCGGATCAATAACTCCGTCATCGTAGGCATGAGCATTCTTCTCGGCAATCAGAGCCTCTCCTTCAACATGATCGCTGTGTCGTAAATTAGACAAATCCTCAATAAAGTTGGGAGAAACATACTAAGTTTCGAAGGCGTGGCGACGAGCTTGGGTCTTCGCATGAGACTCATGGTCCTGCATCACGCTTAGCTACGCACGACCCAAACCGACTTGAGATACGCACCTCATCTAATCCACGATCGAGGCGAACACGTGTGCGGATATGACCGACGATTTGGAACTCGTGCGACTTGGAAGTATACGGGTGAAGTTTGACTCGAGGAGACAAACCGCCTTCTAGCTCGTAGACAACGTTTTGACGAAGCTGTCTCAAGTCTTTGCCGACAACGACTGGAATTTCGATATCCTGCTCTTCATCATCCACAAGATCCTTCAACCAGAGGGCAGCCATGGCTTGAGGACTTTTCTTGCCCAAGAACCCGGATCCTCCACCGATTTCGAAAGTCAAAGACGTCGCGTAACGGCTGTACACAGGAAGACGCAACTGATCTTTGGAGAAATCCCAAACAACGTCGGCATTTGCGTCATTTGCAGTTGGGGTGGCGGGAAGCGTTTCGGAGCTGTCAGTCGTGGAAATGACGAGCTTTGTGGCAAGTTTTCGAGCTTCCACTTGAGCAGGAGTATCTTCTGGCGTTGGTGCCAACGTCAACTGGATGGGAGCAAGGATCTCAACCGTGCCCGTATCCCAACCCAGAGCGGCACGCGGTAGACTGCAATTGACACCACGGAAAAGAAGGGAAACATTCATGCGACTGAACGAAAACTAAAGTTAATGTGTATATGACCCGGGAGTGGTAGCAACGCACCCGAAGCCGATACCTTCTGTAATAGAAAACAATCTGGTAACCTCAGAGCCCTCTGAGAACAAATCCCTCAACTTCAAGTTGACGACACCCAAAATGGGGTCCTTCTCCCGCAATCGCGAGTCACGTACAACCAAACGGACGATAGTGGATTCCCAGTCACGGATGAATTTCTCAGTTCCGGCCTAGAGCAGTGTTAGAGCTTGCTTTCTAAGGTGTATCACGCAACTTACCTCGAAGAACGGCATGCTCGTATACTGTTTGACACGTCTACACAACTCAATAAGAGCCTCGTGTATATCTGGGATGATACTCACGTTTTATAAATCAAATCGTCGTTGATGATGATCTCGCAATATGCACTGGGAAGATTACTGCCTTGTTCAGATGGCTCGTCCGTATCTTGACCAGCTTGCCCTTCCCGCTCCTTACCAGAGGTTCCAGTAAGGTTCTGGCGTTCCAGGTTGTTGATTTGATGAATCACGACACTCAGGATGCCGGAGGGGTATGCAGGGTCTGGCGGGGTCCTTTGCACGTCGGGAGGTGGAGGCGGCAGACTGCGTGCTGCGGGGTTAGGTGCTTTATCGCTCGGTCGCATTTCCATTTCTGTAGTACAAGAGTAAGACAATCAACTCCTTGTACAGCACCGAAAGAGCGTACCGGGAGCGGTCTTAGGTGGGGGAGGTGGAGGATTTTCGGGAGCACGCTCAAGCTCCTTCTTCAGTGGTACCTTGTCGAAGTAACCGACCGACCACCTAGACTGGAGTGAGGTCCCTGTAGACGCAGCGTTGCAAATAGCACTCACTCCAGCACACCATCCATGCGATCGGCATCTTCAAAGCCAGCAAGTTTATCCCTTCGACGCGTCATCTTGTTCAAAGACTTCATCAGTTGTTTGACAGGAACTTGGATACGTCCAATCAGATCACTAGAGAGTACATACGTCAGTGTGAAATCTAAATGAAATTTGACAACACTTACTCTGCAGAATGCTGGTCTGAATCCCATAGCATCAGGGAAAGGTCCTCCTCCGCCTTGATTTCATCTCGGCTCAACAACAGCGCAGTGGTCTCTTCATATACGGGATTCAAGTCGCCCAGAATGATGCGCGTGGAATAAAGTGGCTTTCCAAACTATACAAATAATGTCAGGAATGAATTCGAGGACTCGAGATATGCGTACCTTAGCGTACGCAGCGACAATATACGGATCGGAACGACCGTTGCGGTCCTGAGCCGATAATCCTTCGGCGTGATGAATGACGATGAGGAAAACCCCAATAGCAAGAGTATCTAACGGATTGTTAAGGAAACAAAGAACGTCCTGAAATTTCGGACGTACCCCCAATGGCCGCGCCACTAAGAAGTTCCTGAATGTTGAGTGTCATGCTCTTGGGTGCTACAAACTCAGCAGTCCCGGCCGCAATGGCCATTTTGACGAAGCGCGAAATCAACGGCAAGTCGAAAACGTTGGGCAGAGCTTTAGCCATAGGAATTGCGGACACTTCGACAGCCGGAACTCCCATGAATGTGAAGGTAAGATTCCTTACAAATGGTGCTTCGGGAATGAATTGGATGCGCAGGCGAATGGTTCCAACGATGCCCTCTACTTGAATCCAGATACTAAACACGCTCGTCAGAAAAGTTCGAGGAGTCAATAGGAGAAACACGAACGGGACTGGAATGTGCAGCCAATCATATACACCGAGGAAAAACTCGAGCAATAGATGGATGTTTTTCGAGCGCAGTTTGTCACCTTGACCAGGCAAAGCTTGATACGCAAAAGCCACTTCGAAATTCACGTAGTCACCGGACTGATCTGCATCGAGGCCTTTCGCTCTGTCTGCTTCCGCTTTGGCCAAAATATTGTTGGTGCCCTGGTCAATCCATTCCTCACGGGGATACTCCTTGTCCGTGGGTCTATCGGGCAATGCACGCATAGAAACGATGCGGAATGGGTTGTCGCCCTGTCCTAGATCACTAATCCTAACAGCATCAACAAAGCCGGGAAGAGACTGCTGCATAATGTCTTCGACCATATCGGCAACCGAAGTAAACATCTCTGGGTTGACGAGGCCCCAGATCGTGCTCACAAATGAGTTAAGCCACTCTGCAGACTCGGGAGTGGGAGGCGAGAATTTCTCGCCTCGTTCACGATGCATATCTGCGCGGACGCGTTCCATTTCCTTCTCGAGTTTGCGCTGGACGAGACTGACCGCGGTTACACTTGCGAAGCCGAGGCCACCGATGAGAGTTCCTCGGAAAAGGAGAGAGAGAAAAGGCCACGTAAAGGGAATGTACCAGCGACCTTTAGGGAAACCAAAGACGAAGAAGAGAATCGCGTGAGAGATGGCCAAACCGAGTTGAAGATAGTCCAACATCTGGAGGAGCGGTGCGAGAGTTGGTGCAGGAGCGGGTAAGAATGGTTGAAGCGAGACGTTCCCCGGTCGAGCTGCATTGGGAGCCGTGTGCTTGGGCGATACTACTCCTTGACCTGCAGGCTGCTCGGCTGGTCCGGTTCCCTCGAAATCTGACCGCATAAGTCAGAGATTCAAGTCAATGTAAACGCATACATGCCTTTGAATGAAGCGTCTTTGATGACAACATCCATCTCAGTGGTGGGATCCTTAACAGTACGCTCTCCTTGGCGATTTTTCGCCTTGTCGATGGGCTTTTCCTTCGGCCCTGCCATCCTATTCATGATTTCTGTCTTCTCATTGCTGGGTTGAGACGAGGCCGACGTAGTCGTGTCTTGCGACTTCCTCGGGCTGTCTGTCGATTTCCTGGGTGTCTTGGCGTCGTCTGGACTCAGCGGCGGCGTAGAAAGTTGCTTTTCGCGTTCCTTCTGATAAGTTTGGATGGTGGGCACAGGGTGCCGTTCGCTGGGGGCAACGTTCAGTACGCAGACGCCGACTGAATGAAACAACAGACCTGTAGAGTGGGCGCTCCATCGTGGTGAGATTGAAGACTGCAACGCATCATGGCTTATGTATGTGAGTAGGTCTTAGGAGTGTGACGTCGTTTGACGTATGGCGCGCCGATTTGTGCGTCATCCTGTCAGCTGTCAGAACGCGTGAAGAAAATGGCCAGACGCGTAATGGACGTGTTGACACCAAAAAGGGAACAGTTCACATAGGACATTACCGGCCACCAAATGGCTTTCAACGGCCTTACTTTCTCTTCAAGTTTTACAGAGCGGTACTCTCGTCTACATTCAAAATCAAGGTTGAAAAGAACCGAATAATCTCCAAGAAAGAATCCGCCGCAATTGCTAAGTTCAGGTCAGGATAACGCTAATCGTACATACAAGAAACTCACATTCGTTCACCGTATGCGCACCGGAAAGAGGATTGGTACCATTGCCAGACCCATGGTGGTTGTACCGGAAGATATGTGGGGTCAACGTCCAGTAAAACCGCGTGTCCGTATTTCCCGTAGGCATTCCGGGAGCAACGTATATATTATCTCCCGCCAAGGAGCGATGAGCATTGTACGTTGACTTGATCGTACCCGAAAGTAGTTTGTACCCAGTAGCTTCATCGCCCACAGTCGGGGTAACAGGCGCCGGATCCAGGAAACGAGGCGCAGTAAGTGTGAGCCTTCCTTTCGCTGCCACATTTGTCTCTGTAAGGTCTTCGCCAAATGCATTGTACGTCAGGTTGTACTTCTGTACCAAAGGCAGCAAAAGGTCTGTGTCATGTTGTTTCGTAGCACGGGCATTACTGGAAATTATGTGAGAACTCAAGTCAACATAACGCAGTACAACAAACCTTCTTGTCGAAATACGATGATTTACAACCGCAAAAGCCTGTTCTGGAAGCGCGTTTGACTTGACACCGCCGTGTATTACATCGATCGCTGTTGTAGTGCCAGCGAGGCTTTTGTAAACAGGGTCCTGGAAGAGAACATCCTCCGCCGCTCGTAAAGCCTCATCAGATGTAGCAGACTTCTTGATATCCTCCCGCAGCTGGTCAGGAAGATTTCTTGCATGTTCGGCAAAGCACTGGAAGAGCTCGTATGCAGGCGTCTCCCTCTCCTACAGCACTAGATGAGTTCAAGACCAGGAAATAATACAGGGAACGCGCACTAAATGAATATCAAACGGTTTCTCTTCGAATTCAACGAGCAGCCGCGAGAGAATCCCAATACCAGTGTGAGCAGGAGGTACACTACTATGGCCACCAGGAGTGTCGACTTGAACGAACGTGTTCATTGAGCCCTTCTCCGCAACACCAGGAGTAGCGAATGTCGAGCCATATTGTTCCATAAAACCTCCTCCCTCGTCAACGATCATGGCGATGGAATCCAGGCCGTATCTTTCCACAATTTTCGAATACAGAGCGCCCGCACCCTTATAAATACGCTGAGACGACGAATCAATAGACGTCAGACGATCTCATACCTTGACACCTCCACCCTCTTCATCATACCCGAATGCCAATATGATTGTTCGCGTTGGTGCAAAGTCATTCTCCAGCAAGAGTTCTAGAGCAGATAGGATACCAATCAAACCACTTTTGTCATCGGAAGAGCCGCGGCCCCAGATGCGCTCCCCATCAAAGTAGCCAGAGAAAGGAGGATGCGCCCACTCGTTTGCCGTATCTGGGTTGACGGGTACGACATCTGTGAGCAAGTTGAAGGACATGAGTTTGATGGCGTGTGTGGATCCGACGCACCCGTGTGCGCCAAAAGAAGGAGAGGCTTCAAGGACTCATCGCTACCCTTCAGGACGTACAATAGAGCGTACGTGTTGACTTTCTCCCTGTCGAATGTCTTATGCCTAAAGGTGTTGTGAGTGGATGTTGCAAGTACAGAGTCAAGCTCACACAAGTGGGAACGCCTCCGAAAGGTAGTCATGAAACTTGGCATGTATCTCATATCGCGGATCTTCGCCTACTGGACCCATATCATCGAAAGTCTCCGTCCTTCAACATAATCAGCATGGCGATGCAAGTAGCTTCTTGATACGCACGGAATCTGAACAGCACCACCCAGCCAAGAAACCGCCCTCGACTTGAAGCCCTCAGTAGAGATAGCAGCGCCGGTCACGTTCCACAGCCCAGAATTCTGCACGGGAACAAGAGGCTCGACTTGAGCGCAAGTGGTGTCATGTACATCAGCACCAACAATCGAGGCGTCAAAACCCAGTCCTAGAAGGCCTTGTCCATGGCATTTGAACAACGACAATGCAGCCAAAACAGCGAGAGCAAGAACGACGTGTTTGACAAACACTGCAGCCTTGTTCCGTTTGGGCTTGGGGGCTTGATTGAAAGGTATGGAAAGCTCAGAGTCATTCAGCATTTCCTTGCCCATGACAGGCGCGTGGAGGTGGGAGGGAAAGGCTCTGAAGTTTTTAAAGGCGCCATGGTTGACTGAGATTGGACAACCTGACGATAACGTTCACGGCCCGATTGTTACGGTGCCTGTAGGCAATTCGACGATAGATGAAGTCCTCGCGCCAACGCGACGTATGTAAAGTACGGACGTCGAGTAGGTTATGAAACAAAATGATTCTTGCATTTATGTAAGTCCAAACCCAACAGAGGACTCGCCGTCACAGCGACAAACGCTGCGAGTGCCAGACGCCATCTCAACCTCTTACATAACCATCATCTCCGCGCTCTTTACTCTCATGTTTTATTCACGTATCCTGACGCGCCTGCACCTTCGCATTCGTTCCTTCGTCTAGTCTAACGGTTAACCGGAGGTCAACTTTTTCTTTTTCTTCCACCATACTTGCGATTAGCGACGTGACTTGGCTACTATACGCAGCAACCTACTCGTGCAGATCAACATCGAACGGGCGACTGATGAACGTCAAAGAAAATTGACTCTCAAGTGGGAGGAATGTACACGACAGATATCGAATCTTGCAGACGTCGGTTTCTCGCTTAAACCAAAAATCCGACGCAATCTTAACAACTAGAATGAACGCTTACCAACTGCGGTACGCGACCACACCGTCACTAGCCGACTGCTGGCGATAGGATAGGGGAATCCTTTCTGTAGAGTATGGCCTCTGGGTACTCAAAGACGATTTCACACATGGTATCCTCTTTCGAATTTTCAAGCCTTGTCATGCGATGACTTCAACCATAAAGCAGAGGAGAAATGCGGCTTGGGGCACTTTCTTCTAGCTCTGGCGCCCATCATACTATCTCACTCGTTAACTTGGCTTTCGATTTCACTCGTCTTTGATTAGAAGCGGTGCTTGCACTTCCGATGCCATCCGTTGTTTGTAGAGGATCTGTACACTCGCTTTTGATGAACATATCAGCTGGGGCTCTCGTGAGAACAGCTTGATAGAGGTGCTTACCATCAACCATTGAATCATCCTTCTCACGAGCATGTACGTCTACATCGAACTGAATCCCTCCTCTTTCTCCCTCAGATCCTTCAGAGATCCTCTGCCACCAAGACGTGCCACTCCTCCTCCATGGTTTACACTATCCCTCTTACTCAATCTTGGCAAGCATGTATTGTTCATCAGATACACGCTCACTTCTAGTGCGTAGTGGAGTCTTTTTCATATTTAACCGGCGTCCCGATGCTCGTACGTGTGTCTATTAAGGTCCTTTCTATTCATTCAGTATAGCTCAACAGCTGGCGCTGTTGAAGAAGTCGGTAGTTATGGCCGACTTTGCTTTTTGCCATTGTTCCAGTTGCGTTGAAACCTTTTAGTGCGGCAGAATCTGAATCGCTTGCTGACAACGTTGATGTGTAGGGTATTCACCGGAGGAACAAACTCATCACACCTTTCCAAACGAACACTTATCGACTAAGCTTCTTGTAGACGAGTGGAGCCTGTACGGTCACATCTGCACCCCTCATCTCAACATCCGTGTACCGGGGTTGACGCCGACTCCTTAGCAAGAATGGATGATTCGAGTCGGTTCTCAATTTTAGTAGCAAAAATGGGCAATGTTTCCGGACACCAAAGCATAAGCATGGAAATGTACCAATTGCGGTACGTGTCCACGTTCTTTTTAGATTCAGTCACGTCGTAAGCCCCCACGTGAAGCTTCTTGACCGTACCGACTGGTAACCTGGACCCAAGACTTGTTCGGCATCTTGTTGACAAAACATTGCAATCCTTAGTCGGTTATTAGCTCTGCCAATACGCGTCGACAACCTTCGGGTTGTCTAGAATTATATGCTACTGTATCGCCGCTCCCGAATCGAAAGGGAGACGCTCTGACCTTGACAACAGAAAGGTGTCCTGTGACATCTCAAAATGGCGAGGCACCGTCTTTTAATGGCACCGCCTCCCAGGATTCCATTCTCGAAGCTGAGCTTGAAGTCCTTCAACAGGAGGTTGAAGAACTACCAAGTGCGAGAGAAGATATTTACCATCCGCCTCCAGGGTACGATCTCGAGGCTGGCAATTGCTGGAGCTAATACACCCACCAATAGCTACAGACGAAGCCGCGAATTGTTTCTTGCCATCTCGAACTAAAGCCTTTTCAGATCCTTCATCTAGTGAAGGCGACATAAGTACAGCAGATTCTTTTTTAATGTATTTCAACATTAGCCGTCGATATTGGGCGTAATGAACTCTGAAATTAGCCTTTCCAGACACAGGTGACAGAGGACTAAAGCTAGGCGTCCAGTTTAAAGGCCTCAAGTCGACAGCAGCCATATTTTGGAATCGGACTCGCTTGGACTTCAAATTTTGAAGGCGTGCGAGGTCAGATGACAACAACGCCAAATAGCCTTTGCTTGTGATTTATCCAATGAGATCATTGCCATTTAATCAACCTAGCTGCTACCGACGCCGCCCACGACTCACTTTCTTTTTACCACCATGTTGCGGTCGAGGAGACTGCTAGGCGGTGCTGCCCGTCGTCTACAACAACGCCGAGGCCTTCATCGCACGGTGTCGCGTCAAGATGGCGAGTTGTATAACCCGAAGACAGTAGAACGAACCGAAGACGAGGTGGACGTGTGTATTGTCGGAGCGGGACCGGCCGGCCTCAGCGCTGCCATCCGTATAAAGCAGATGGAGCAGGAGAAAGGAAAGGAAGTCAGAGTTGTCGTTCTGGAGAAGGGTGGGGAAGTAGGCGAGTCTCTTCAGTTTTACCCTCTTGTTCGCTACTGAAGGCTATCAGGATCCCATATATTGTCTGGTTGTGTTCTGGAGCCTCGCGCTTTATACGAGCTTCTCGGAGATCCGGTAACTTACGAATCTACATATGGCTCAAAGGCGCCATTGGGTCAGGCTGCAACCTCTAGCAAAATGCTTTACTTGACTGACAAGTACGCACTCCCGATTCCACACCCCCCTCAAATGGGAAACAAGGGTACGCCCTACTTCAAATTACTGATGTGTACTAAGATAAAATAGGTAACTACATCATATCCCTCTCTGCTTTCACGCGTTGGCTGGCGAGTGTCGCTGAAGAGCATTATGGTGTGGAAATCTACCCCGGCTTCTCTGGTGCAGGACTCTTGTTCAGCCAAGAGCCTGACGCAGAGGACCCCTGGACTAAATGGTCCGGCAAGTGGGGTAAAGACGTTACGCGAATCAATCCCACACCAGCAACTCCGACCGGACATGTCAACAGTGTCCAAGGAGTCTCTACGAACGACGTCGGAATATCGCGCACGGGTCATCTCAAGTCCAATTTCGAGCCGGGTATGGCCTTCAAGTCCAAGGTCACTCTTCTTGCAGAGGGCGCTCACGGAAGTCTCAGCAAGCTAGTCTTAAGCAAGTATGGCCTCAGGAACGAGAGCGAACCCCAAACGTACGGGTTCGGTCTCAAGGAAATCTGGCGTATTGCTCCTGATGGTAGGCTATTCTTACTGGTATTGATCCATACTTCACGGGAGTTTTCTCTCAGATGGCAGCACGAACGAAGGAAAGTACAAACCAGGCCAAGTCGTTCACACCCTTGGTTACCCGCTTGACGCCAAAACCTACGGTGGTGGGTGGGTGTATCATATGGAAGGCGGACTTGTCAGTCTTGGGCTTGTTTTAGGCGCAGATTGGAAGAATCCATACCGAGAGCCATACCGAGACTTCCAGAAGATGAAGCACCATCCTTACCTCCGTAACCTTCTCTCTGCCTCGGACTCATTCACGCCATCTCGAATCGCTTATGGAGCTCGCGTTCTCACTGAGGGTGGCCTGCAATCGATCCCTCTTCTTCATTTCCCTGGCGGCGCCTTGATAGGCTGCTCAGCTGGATTCGTAAACATTGCCAAGATCAAAGGCGTGCACAACGCAATGAAGACAGGTATGCTGGGTGGCGAAGGCGCGTTCGAAGCCCTTTTCCCTGCCGATGGATCTGAGGTGGATTCATCGAAACCAGCGGATCTATCTTCTTACTCGGAAGCGTTCAGGAAATCGTGGGTTTACGAGGATCTCAATGAGGTTAGGAATCTGCGGCCGTCCTTCGCAACGAATTTGGGCATATGGGGTGGTGTTGCGTACTCTGGTTTCGATTCGCTCCTCCTTAGAGGAAAGGGTCCCTGGACATTTAGACATACCACAGAATCCGAACGAACTAAATTCACAGTAAGTGCCAAGTATATGCTTTCTAACCCCGCTAACAATTGTTTAGATATCTTCACCCTCGTTCGATTCGCAACACACCGAGCCAGCATCGAAACATAAACCTATCAATTACCCTCCTTACGAGCCGCCCCTGTCGACCGATTTGATGACTAGTATCATGTTGACCGGAACGGGACACGTTGAAGACCAAGTGGCACACTTGCGAGTAACGAACTCAGCCGACTACGTTGAGGAATGGTACGGGAAAGGTGAACCACCGAGTCTCGAGGATATCGCCAAGAGAAGACAAGAGCACGTTAAGAAGAATGTTGGCGAGTTTGCTGGACTTCTTGGCCACGCGTGTCCGGCTGGAGTCTATGAGTACGTAGAGGATGATGTGAGCGCTTCATTCCGTAAGGATACCCTGATGCTGATTACGGTACTAGGGATCCAAAGAAGGGTGCAATGGCAAGAAATTAGTTATCAACGCACAGGTTCGTTGACTTTGCTGTCGTAATTGTGGAACTACTGACGCCACTTGGAACAGAATTGTATACACTGTAAGCTCTGTGATTTGAAAGTGCCGTCCCAGGACATAACCTGGACTGTTCCGGAAGGTGGTGGTGGTCCCAAGTACAGTACGTGTCTTCATTACGTTGTGTTTCTCCTCTCACTCGTCTCAAAGCTGTTACTTGACTTCAAAAGTAGGACTCGTTATTAATGTGTACATTAGTTTTTGATTCTATGTTCCTAAAACTGGATTCATTCGGATCATTAAAGTGCTAGTCGGCACGCGCCACTGCCAGGATTAGACAGGTATGAGCTGACATGACACCACCTCTGTCATTCATTGTCCAATGTCTTCAGTTGAAATAAGCTAAGCATATTGTGGACTATCCGGATTACGGTAGCGCTCATTTCGCCTCTTTGGAAATAGTCCCCAGCGTCTGTCGCTTATCACAGAGGGCGTCAATGGACAATAAGACCAAATGGGCCTGGCGCGTGCTGTGTTGATTTGTGAATCGGGCAAGTGATCGTGAAATTCCCACGCTATGCCTTTCAGTCACCACTCGCACTCTGGTCAATTCTGCAAGCATGCTTCTGGGACCTTGGAGGAGGTTGTTCTGGAGGCCATACAACAAAAATTCCAAGTATTTGGGCTTACTGAGCACGTTCCACGGTACCGCATCGAAGATCTCTATCCTGAAGAGGTAGGCAACCCTTGTTCATCTGATTATGTTAGTGTTCATAAGGGCGCACGACAGGATGGTCTCACGTCTACTGACCTCGAAAATCAATTCAACGCGTTTCTGACCGAAGCTAATCGTCTGAAACAAAAATATGCCCCCCAAATCAACTTACTGGTCGGGCTGGAAACGGAATTCATCTCGGTCTTAGATCTACAACGACTGCACGATTTCTTGGGAGACGTTGAATACGTTGTTGGATCCATTCACCACGTGAACAGCATACCTATCGATTTTGACTTCCCTACTTTCCAAAAAGCATTGCATCACGGAACACAAGTCGACACTACAGAGAATGAAGCGCAGGAGGCTTTTCTCTGCAGTTACTTTGATGCGCAGTACGAACTTATACGCCAGGTCAAGCCCGAAGTAATTGGGCACTTCGATCTCTGTCGTCTCTACACACCTTCCCTGCAGTTCTCCGATTTTCCTGCCGTACAGCAACTTGTCGAACGAAACATTGCGGAAGCTGTTCGTTACGGCGCGCTGTTCGAAGTGAATGCCGCTGCGTTCAGAAAGAAATGGGACACGGCGTATCCCGGGCGAGATGTCGTAGACGTGAGTGGCTCTTATCGTTCAACGTTCCCCTTCTAAGTCGGCTCGGTACCGGGTTGCAGCTGATAATGAAACATGGTGGTCGCTTCACCCTTTCGGATGATAGTCATGGTCCGGATATGGTTGGCCACAATTACGACCGTACTGCCGCGTATCTGAAAAGTGTCAACGTGTCGGAGCTTTGGTTCTTGCAGACAGCCCAGGAACCCAATTCCGCGGGTCGTAAAATTCATCCCGTCCGCCTTGAAGGGAGTTGGTGGGAACACCCCTTCTGGGACCATCGTACCAAGTGAATGGAGTGTCTTAATGCAGGTGGTTGTGGCGAGCCGAAATTATAGGATGCCAAGCGGCTAGCGTGTTCTTGGACCTCCAAATAGCATCAAAGATTGGTTAGCTCTATGGATTGTAATTAAAAGCCGTTACGGAATCAATCGCGATTCACGCCGGTTCTGGTATGCCATATTTACCCTTGGAGGCGTACAGGTTCTTCTGTCCGCATCGGTACTTCGAATCTCGAGCTGCGCCACACATAGATTCCGTTTTCCCGCGTATGGCCGTGAAATCCCGTCCATAAGTTTGTGGATGGAAATTTGGCCAAGCCTCGTCTTCGTGGTATAGGACGAGGCGTGCTCGAGTCGTCTCGTAAGGCTAGTACTAACGTGAATATGCGGTAGCCGGGATTCGAACAGGCCGGTCCTTGATTGGTCTCGGTAAATGTTCACTACTTCAAATGGAGTCTTGAATTCGTTCGTCTAACAAATTACTACCCTCGTTGAACAGTATGCGTGGCAAATATGGGGCCCCGATATGTAACAAATTGACTTGAAGGAATTATATTTCCCTTCGTTCCCGGATGCTTACGAGGCGTCTAACTCTTCACTTACTTTGACAGGCAATAGAGCCACATTCCGTATGAGGGGCCCGATAGCTTAGGTGTGTCCCGTTCTACGAATAGTCGCATCACATCGACTTACCCCTTAGAGTGCGTCAAACGTCGAATACCGCTATATAAAGCGGTCGATTTAGCTAACCCAGCATTAAATCACCCGCCCCGCATTTTCAGAATGTGCTTCCGCAGACTGGAAAACACTAGGCATAGTTGTGGCCATGATATCACCCACGGAGATCACCTCGTTCGTATACACTGTTTTGCCGCATCGCCGCTGTTCATATGCTCATTATTGTCTGGATCTTCATAGGTCGACTGTGGATCCTCCACCTGCAGGTACAGCTCCAAGCATCAGGCCCATTATCACGATTGCAAGAATACGTGCAAACAGTGGTATGTAATTCTTTTGTGATGTCAACAGGCTACGTTCTAAAGTGCGTTCTTTTCATCAGGTTGAGACCCCCCCAGAACGTCGTCACCCAGACCTCGGGCGGTCCATGCTACCATTGCCCTGCGTTGAGCAACTAAGCGTAGACCGATGCACGCAGTGTTAATAGTTCAAACTGTCCCACAATCACAAGCACGAAGGTTTTAAGTTGATAAAGTGCAATCACCGATCAAGTTATCTTATCTACGCCTGCCGGTTTGCCTTGCAATTATTGAGATAATGAACTCGGCCACGCACGACTTGCCTTTGTACCATCATGAACATCAGTGCGACACTCACCCCCAAGCAAAAAGCGGTTTATCTGAGGACTCTTCCTGCTGTGCGTGAGAGATGTCAGCGTGTCTTTGACCTCGCAAAGGCCGGCAAACTCGAATACCTGGACTATCATCCTGAGAAGGAAGTCGAGGTTACGGAATTCTGTGTTGGCATTATCCAAGTAAGTACTGATCCGTCTATGATCCTGAACTTGTCTCAGCCACCGGTTCCTGCTAGCGCGATTTCGGAACAAATTATCAAAGCGTTCGTTGTAGTTGTCTAGGCTTCCCCGGTTATCCTCATAATAGCTCCATAGATACCTCCTCACGGACGTTGGCGTCACTTCGATTCTGGACGCGAGCGCGTAGCTCCTTTACTCCAGAGCTGGAAAGACCTCGATGCGAAAGAAGCGTGTAAAAGATTGATTGATCTATTCGTGGTCTCCGCTTTACTCGACGCCGGCGCTGGAAAGGACTGGGCTTACACTGAAAAATCCTCCGGTCAGAAGATCGCTCGTTCTGAGGGATTGGCTACCGCCAGCATACACATGTTTACCTCAGGGGTGTTCTCCAGTGATCCAAATCAGCCGTGCCAAGTTGATGGTCAGTATAATGGCCATTTCTCCAAATTATGCGCACTAATTTCCTATCAGCTGAAGGATTGAAGAGTATCACGGTCGAGGTGATCGCTGAGCACTTTCAAGTCAATCAGGGCAACCCCATGGTTGGTCTTGATGGCCGTACATCTCTTCTCGTCAATCTCTCCAAAGCGATGACCGAAAGCCCGAAGCTTTTCGGGAGCGATGGACGGCCTGGAAATATGTTGGGTACCGGCCCATGTCCTGCACGGCGATCTTCAACTGAACTTTAAACAGACTTTCTGGAATCCGAATCCAAAGATTCCGCCGGTTCTACGCGCCAAGTTCCTCTCGCCGCCCTTTGGCACGTCCTCATTGACGGTCTGAACCCGGTCTGGCCAGCCTCTCGGGCAATTCTCGGTGGCGTACCTCTCGGAGACGTTTGGCCTTGCTCCGCCTTGACACAGGATGGACAATCCGAAGGAGATGATTATGTTCCTTTCCACAAGTTGACACAGTGGATGACGTACAGCGTCATTGAAGCCATCGAGTCCGTGTTGAAATGGGAAATTGTAGGACGGGAAGATATGACAGGCCTTCCTGAATACCGAAACGGTGAGTCACTAAGCGCCTACCATGCCGAGGAAATTTATATATCTACTTGACAGGCGGGCTACTTATGGACCTTGGAGTAGTCACTCTCAAGCCTGGCGTTTTGCCTATAGACCCTGTGTCTAAACTGCCAAAGGCAGCTGCGACCCATCCCGCGATAGTTGAATGGCGGGCACTGACAGTCATCATGCTGTATGGGACTTTGTTTCATGACGATATTGCTCCTGATGGTCTTTACAGGGACCGTATTGCTGATTCCATTCGTACGCATTTGAAGCTCACACCGAAAGACCTCAATCTAGCCCAGGTCCTGGAAAGTGCGACGTGGAAAGGTGGCAGAGAAATCGCAAAACAGAAACGACCCGAGTCAGGTGGGCCGCCTATGGAGATTGAAAGTGACGGAACGGTGTTTTGAAAGTGCACCATATGATACAGTTCTAACCGTTGTCCAGTATGAGTATGCTGTACAGTAATGTATAAGTATAAAATCCGCTTCCTACTTTTAGCATTCGCAGTTATTATTATCGATGCTTCAGCTCCCTGGCGAGCCTCCAACAGAGAACAAAAGCAACTAGAGCTGCAACGCCGCCGAGCCTGTTCAAGAGGATCAATGTCGGAAAGAGACTACTAAGAGTTAAAATTACCTGAAGATATAGACTACCGAATTCGAATTAGCGGCTTGTAGCAAAGCAGCATCTTCTTCCTCGTCATCGCGGACCAATGCAGCAATAGTAGAATTGCCGATGTCTGTACCGCGAATGTGAACGGGAGGTGTTTGGTCGAAGATGGCAAAAACGATGGAAGCGAGACCGGTCACAAAGAACTGGGGTATCACAACAAATATGTTTTGAATGCCCTGGGACATAATCAGCAAAACGAGCGACACTGACAGTGAACACGTACAAGGATAATTCCAACCTTGGCACTTAATCCTCCTTCATGCTCGCGGTCCCTATCAGCCTCTTCTAGGTCTCGCCGACGACCAACTAGAACAGCGTCCTCGCCTTCTTCCTCGTCATCGGAATGGTCTCTCCCGAGATCTACGCGACTTATCCCAGCACCGTGGTTGCCTATCAGTCCCCGGCGCGCTTCTGCTTTGTCAAGCTTAATTTGCCGTTCCGTATCGGATTCAGCGTCAGAATCCAGGCCTGGATCCTCAAATATCGTCTCGTTTACATCAGGCCGCGATCGTGTATCCTGAAGCATAATAGCGCCAGCATCCGTTGCACCCGGAGCGGGTTCAGTTAGGATTGCTTCGGCCAACTACGCGGAACGCGTTAGATTCTGGACACGTTCTACTCAAAAATATAGTCGTACCAATGCAAGAGGTGCCCACATGATGATTGCCCAGGAGAACCCCGTCGCCGTGATAAGAAGTGTAGCACCGGTCACTGTGGAGGTAAAACTAAAGGCGTTATGGGTTGGCGTGTATAGACATGAGAGATGATTTGTCCTACAATGTTCCGAACATGCAGGCGGCGAACACCGCGTGACTAGATGCCCAAAGGCTTGCGAGGTGTACCTTCAACATGTCGGGGATACCCCACGACCGCGTCTTGGATGCTAGAGGTCGAGGCGCATATCCACCGTTCTGAACCCCGCTTGCCTCGTAGGTACTGTGGCCGATAGTATGTGTTGCCTTCTTTTTACGCGTTTCAAAAACGAAAAAAGGCAGAATGAAGTTGCCCAGCAGGGAAACAACGGCTGATAGGAATAAGGCGCGGGATCCTAGACGCGTCGATTCCTCTTCCAATTCTTCCGGGTCCATTGCTTGGCGAGTACCTATAGAACCGCCAAGCATTCCAACAGAGGAGGGGCCGACGGACTCTGTCATGAGGAGAGAAGTGTAGTAGACCCGTTTATGGAGATCGCCGATGTACAAAGTCGTGTAGAAGA
The DNA here is from genome assembly GCA_003314085.1 of Hymenopellis raphanipes. Classification (NCBI taxonomy): domain Eukaryota; kingdom Fungi; phylum Basidiomycota; class Agaricomycetes; order Agaricales; family Physalacriaceae; genus Hymenopellis; species Hymenopellis raphanipes. The sequence continues at coordinate 8,335 of QLPD01008016.1, read as the reverse complement.
GTACCGGGAACCAAGAGAGCCATGTGCTATTCAACAAATAAGTATTTGCACGAGACGAGGATGAAGAAAGATTCACAAAAATTGTATGATGCACTAAGTGCTAGAACGATGAGACAAATCAAATGAAGTCATGAAATAAGACGCACAATCTGCTTGATGACTCGAGGTAATATCCTTGCGGTGGTAATAATCTCCTTCATTTGCTTCAGAAAGGTCGCAGCAGCAGAACTGAAGTGTGTTAAGTCTATAAGCTGATCTTCATTTGGTGGTCGGGCTCACCCCGATGATTTTGGCTGCAACAAGACTTTCTCCTTGACCATGAGCATGGTAACAACGTGTCCTCCGAGGAGAAGAATACTTGCAAGAATGCTCAGAACTTCAAGTTCGGTGTTGCCCAAGAAAGGTAAGATTGACGGGAGACTGAGGTTGCCGCTGAGTGGTGGTCAGCATTCCTTCAAGACCACACCTATCGGAGTGACCCACACATAAAAACCAGCAACGCTTCCAATGCTCATCATGCGAGCTGCCCACGCGTTCGCGGCAGGTTGTTCAGAAGACGGCAGTACGTCGACGAGAAGCGCGCGATCCACGGCCATTACTGCGCAATGAAGGTTTGAGCATGGGAAGACAGTAGATGTGAAAGATACATGCCTGCATTAATACTGAAGTCGATGATATAGATTGAAATGACGCCAAATGCCAGAACCAGAGTTTTCTTGAAGACGTGTTAGCAACGCGGTCACACGAGAAGCGGGGGATTGCAAACTCACACTTTGCGTGAACCAGCCGGCGACTTGCTTCGTCCAGCCCAGCAACAACATAGCAAGTATACATACAAGTATTCCGCCTATCATATAAGGTCGTCTTCTCCCGAATCTTGACGTACAGCTATCCGCGAGGACACCGATTAATGGCTGCATTATTAAGCCCGACAGAGGACCAGCGAGGAAGACCATGGCCATGGCCGACTTGGACAGTCCAAGGGAAAGCAAGTATGGCGATCCGTAGGACTGTTCGACAGACCAAAACAGTTGTACGCCGAATAGTCCAATGGTCATGGCCGGTAAATGGAGGTATTTTGGGCCCGATACATGACTGTGCCCCGTCAGCCTGCTAGAGTCTACACCGTCGCCATCAACGGCAATGAAGCCGCCTCCCGTCATGGCGCGTCTCGTTCGTTTCTGGTGAAACTGGTTGAGGGCGTCGAGAGCAACGTATAAAGTACCGATTAGGAACTCGGACAGATTAGGAAATTGACGTGTCACTAGATCACAACATTTGTTCTATTGGAGTTTTACCGACAGTCACCGCGTTGTTGCTCCGCGCGTTTACTAGTAAAGCTCTATTTTGACATGGAGACCCGTCCTTGTCGAGGCAGCAGCGAGTCAGTCTGCCGTTCAGAGTCTGCAGAGCACACCGAAGGCACATTCTTCTTGCTGATCTACATGACATGCACATTTGCCACCCCCCAACAAGACTGCTTGAATGACCAACGTTTCGCTCACGTCTTCTTCGCTCCAAGGTGCCGGATGACCATGGCACATCGCAGCGGGTGTAACTCTCGATTCTCGAAATGGATTAATCCAAGATAGCATGCCCCCAACCTTTTTTGACTGCACTTCCTCCGTCTTCCGTCCTACACTCTCGGAGTTCTTTCAACGCAATAACTCTAACGGCATTCCCCCCACCCCTCCACAGTTTGCCGTGGTTACTATTAGAATGCCCTTTGCAATGAACACTTACCGCCACAGCGGGAAATATATAACCTATCTGTCTTCAATGTTCGGGATCCGTTTCCCACTCGCGTTTCTTCCCTCGATTATTCTTTCCTTTCAATGTCTGACACTAACACTAACACCTCTGAACGAACTGTCGTTTCAGATGTCGATGTCGAAAAGGTCGCTGGTCGTACCTCACCGACCGACGGAGGCAAGCACGCGTGGATGACCGTTGCTGGATCGTAAGTATATTTTGCAAAATCCTCTGCATTGCATTGAAGTTGCCACACAGATGGATGATCCAATTCTGCACCTTGGGGTCAGTCAAGATTCTTCTGCTACTCTTTCTTCGGCTCTACAGCTCTGCACAGATACATCAGCGCCTTTGGTGTCTATCAAGACTATTACACCCGCACTTTCCTCTCCAACAAGACGCCATCAGACATAAGGTCTGACTTAGAATTTGAATGCGACGAGTATCTAACATTCTAGATTAGCTGGATTGGCAGCTTTCAGCTGTTCATGCAATATGCGCCCGGCATTTTTGTCGGCCGCGCTTTCGACGCCGGCTACTTGTACGAGGGTCACCACATCTCTTGACTAATCTCATCTTTCTGTATGTAGTCGTTCGATGATTCTCATTGGCACCGTCGTCCAAGTGACATCCATGTTCATGCTGTCTTTAGCTCAACCGGGGCAGTATTACCAGGTAAACAACACTCTTCCTGCGCCTTGCTCTCCTCACAGTTTCTGGCAGGTCTTCCTCGCCCAGGCTCTAGGCTCCGGACTCGGCCAATCCCTGCTCTTCCTCCCTTCCCTGAGCATTATAGGCCACCACTACAAGACCCGCCGTTCCACTGCCACAGGAATCGCCGTCACGGTATGTAACCCGCTCCCAAACTCAAATCACATCGCCGTTTCCCTCACTTCCATTCTATTTTCTCAGGGAGCCTCATTTGGCGGAATCGTATGGCCTATTATGCTCAACGAGCTCAGTCGCGTAACATCCTTTGACAACGCCATACGATCCACGGCGGCGCTTGCAGCGGTTCTTCTCCTCTGTGCCAACCTTATTATGCGAACGGCCTATCAGGGCTCGCATCGCCGGGCCTTGTTCGAAATCAAGGCTCTCAAAGAGGTTTTAAAGGATGCTGCGTTTATGGTCTCCATCGCTGGGTACGTCGCTTCCGGTCCATTCAACCTGTCTCATGTATGCTTTAGAGCTTGTTTTGTGTGTCTCGGCCTCTTCTTCCCTTGTGAGCAACCTACGACTTGGGAATAGAACTTGCTCAGTACTGAATAATGACAGACTTCTATCTTCAACTGTACGCGATCGACAAGGGAATAGACCCGAACCTTGCGTTCTACGCCGTATGTAACCTCTTTGACCTCGTTCTCCTCCCGAAGCTCATTACCTATCTGCTCTCCTCTAGCTGGCGATCCTCAACGCCGGGAGCATCCTGGGCCGCCTCCTCCCCAGCTTCTTCGCCGACAAGATCGGCATCTACAACATGCTGATCCCCTCCCTCGCCTGCACGTCCATCCTCCTGCTTACCCTCGTCGGCAGTGACATAAACAACGTACCTGGCCTCGTCGCGTTCGCCTGCTTCTACGGTTTCTTCTCCGGCTCCTGTGAGTCAAAACCCCCATTCCGCCCAACTCTGACGCAATCCTTCCACCAGATTATTCTCTCATTCCATCCCTCATCTGTCAACTGACCCCCAACATGAGCGATTTAGGGTACGCGACACGCATTTCTTCCGTCATTCGGGTGATCGATCCATCCTTTCTAGCACACGGATGGGCCTCGCTTTTACATGTGTTGGGGTATTCATGCTTTGCGGATCACCACTGGACGGCGCGTTGCTACATAGCAATACGGCAGCCTATGACTGGACCCAGTGCATCGCGTTCTGTGGCGTGAGTCGGAACACGGAGTTCTCTGTTCTGCTGCTCATTTCATTTTAGGCGACAGTGATGACAGGAGCGGCCTGCATGCTGCTTTCTCGAACGATCTTCATCCACAGAGCGCCGGGAAATGGACACAAGGTCTAGCACTTCGGCTTCATACTTCGCGAGTACGGATACGTAGTAGCAGTCTCACAATCGAAAATCAAAAGAACTCCATCCATATCCCATTATAGACTGCACCCACAACAACGACCACGAACATTAATAATAGGTGTGTAAATGTTAAATACTAAACAGAACTACGTTATGCAGATGCATGACAGAGAGGAATGCGGAGGTATCTGTGCGAAAATTGAACAAAACTGAATGCGCGAGGAATGAGACTAATGCATATGTGTGGTATGAATGAGTGATGACAGTTGTCCAGATCCATTGCAATGTGCGTGTGAAACGAAAAAAAAAGGTGGAAAAGAAAGGAAAAAAATGAACCTCAACGCCTCACAGGATAGTGATACCCTTCTGAGCCGCTGCTCCCCGAAATCAATACGACCATCCATCCAAACATCGACATCAAGAACCGAACCATCCAAGCCGGATCTGCGCCGATTCCCAAGCCGGGTCTCAATTGCATCGCAAGCGCGATGTCAATAGGCGAGCGCGTAACCCTTGGACGCGCCTGCTTCTTCTCGACCGCCGTCGACGTGGACGCCACAGGCGCAGTAGCAGGAGTTGGCTCCGCCGCAGGGAACGACCCGGGCAATGCTGTCGACAACGTCAAGGGAGATTGCGAGGGAGAAGGAGGAGACACAGGTGTCTTCGTCTCCTTCTCCTTGGTTCTCTGAGCCTCCGCGGGAGACGAAGCTGCGCTGGCGCTCGCACTGAGACCAAGCGCAGGTGCATCCGCCGCACGAAGAGACCACGCAGGTTTGACCTTGCGCACGGGAGTAAGAAGCGGGGATTCGGGAGGTGTAGGTGTTTGAGCTGACAGCTCCTTCTTCGGTGAAGCTACCAGAGGAAGGAAGTCTGGGTCAGGTATGGATATGGAAATATCGGGTATCGGGTCGTCGAGAGGTTCATCAGAGTCATTATCATCATGAGTGTTTTCGTTAGATTCGTGAGTTATAGGCAAGGGAGTCTCCTCTAGAGCGGGGGACGGCAATGCTGAATGTTCCGCAATCGCAAGAGGATCAGGTTCGACTTGAAGAGATTCTTCGGTCTCGTGAACGTCGCAATCCGAGTCCATGACAACACCGCGCAGTACATCAAGCAGCGGGGGCGTGGCTGCAACGTCAACGCTAGGAGAACTGGAGGCAGAAATGCTCTCAGAGTCCGAGACGTGGCCCGAAGGATGGGCAGCAGATACGAGCAGCTCTTCGCCGCTGTCATTCTCCGATTGGGTAGGAAGGAGATCATCCTTTAACAAAGGCTGAGGAGACGGAGTTTCCAAACGTTCATAGTCGGCCATTACCGGTTGGATCTGCGGTGAGGACGAGTCCGTTGAGCTGTCATAAGAAGAATCGTCATGTTCGACTGCTGCCGCTGGAACTGTCGCCGACTCAACAGCCTCCAACGTATCGCTGCTTCCTGAAGAAGACGACAAGAGCTCCGCTTGAGGTGTCGCGTCTTCCTCGAGAGGCGCGCGCCTTCCTCCAGGTGATGCGAACGGGTTTTCCAAACCTTCTGCAGAGGGAGAAGCCTCGACGACATTCTCTTCCGTAGAACCACTTTCCACAGCTTCCAAGACTGCATGGTCTGCAGGAGGTGAAGTGAAGGGGTCTTCTAAAGTGGGCTGGCTATCAAGCTCCTTGGTCTCCCATGGGGATTCGGTGGCAGCATCAAGAGGGTAGGCAACGGGATCATCGTCATCTGAGTGATCAAGCTCTTCATTCGCCACCGATGGAGTGACGACCTCGAAACCCCAACCTTCCTCATCCCATTGCGAGAAATCAAGCAATTGAATTTCCGGCTCGGCCGGTTTCTTATCCTCCTGTTCTACCACCAATTCCACGACCGCCGTGTCCTCAACCGGCGAGTCCACGAGTTTCGATTCCTCAGAAATGAGCCGAGTCTCCTCCAACTGAAGAGCACGCTGCTTCGGAGAAAAGTCGATGAGATCGGTTTCCGTTTGAACCAATGTGATATCCTGCTCCGAGGAATGAGATTCGGTTGGGGAAGAAGGAACGGGCTCTGGCGCTGTAGACCTCATCTTGAGATAGATGTCCGCAATGTCCTGACTGCGGTTTGACAGCGACCTGTGCACGCCAAAGAGCGTGTCAGATGAGATGTTAATATCCGAAGTCAATTCGTTTACGAACGGTTTGCGGGTATGAATGCCATCGGGAATGGAAAGATCAATCAGCGGGGAAGGCGTGTTGGGAGTGGAATGGAAGTGATGAGGGGAAGAAGGGAAAGGATCCGGGAGAAGAGTCCCTTGCGACACCGCCGAAGGGTGACTAAGGCTGACGCTGCGACCGTGAACACGACCACTGCCAGACTTGAGGCGTTCCACACGTGACTCTATAGGACGTCCCATTCTACTCGGTGGGGGCGAGACCACGTTGGGGAGGGGAACGGCAAAGTCCCTGAACTCGGGTAAGACGTTTGCGGTGCTCGTTGGAAGGAGTTCGACATTCGATTCGTCATCCTCTTCAAGATGGTGAGGTCCTCGTCTTCGTAGTTTGAACCATTTCCGGAACTGTGCTGCAACAAAGGCAACCACAAAGACCAAAGTACTGTACGAGATGATGGGGAGAAACGAGGCGAACATGGGCACCGCAAAACTGGCTGTCACTGGCTCCGAGAGCGACTCTGCAGAGTCGGGAATCGCTGCTCGCACAGCGAGAGACCTGAATGTCCAAATGAGCCTGCGGCGATAAGATGGAGCATGTCGACCTACCCGAGCGCGACAACGGCGAGTTCTCGGTTCTGTCTGTCACTGTTCCCTCCGTTTAGACTGCAGAATGTTGGACTCATTGATTACACGTACGAAGCACTTTGCACTGGTCCCGCGGCGGTAAGGACGGCCTGCCAAAAGGCGGCCAAGAGGAACAACAAAACAGTCATCCTCAAACCTGCGAATATAAGAATCGTGGCGAAAAGCAAAGAGAAACAGGGCACTTACCATGGACATAGTATCCGCAGAAAACGTTGCAACCACGTTCAAGTCGGAATCGCGCGATGACCGCTTACGTGAGCGGACTCTGCTCTGCCGAAATATTTCATTTTGATTACCTTGGCGAGGCTAACTACAGCATAAATAAAAGATATATACATATATTCTACACACTCATCTTCATCGCAATCGCGGGATGAGGCTCGTATCCTTCCACCACAATATCACTAAACACAAAATCTTCAATGTCCGAGATATCCTCCCTTGCCCAGCGCAACTTCGGGAACGGTTTAGGCTCCCTCTTTAATTGCTGCTCCAGAGCATCGACATGGTCTCGGTAGACATGTGCGTCGCCAAGCTGGATAATGAGCTCGTGGGCGTCTGTATCCGTGACGCGAGCAATCATGTGTGTCAACAAAGCGTACGACGCGATATTGAACGGGATGCCGAGCCCAAGATCAGCAGAGCGCTGATACATCAGACAGGACAGTTTCGGCTTCTGCTCTGGCGCGTTTTCCGGAGGCAGATGGACGTAGAACTGGCACATCATGTGACAAGGAGGCAGAGCCATCAGCGGTATATCTACAATGCGCACATCAATCGCTAAAGACGCGTCCAATTTAGAGAACAGATACCTTTCGGGTTCCAAGCACTAAGAATAATCCTCCTGTCGGTTGGGTTCTTCTTAATCTTCTCGATACACTCCTTCAACTGATCCACCCCTTGGCCCGTATAGTCCTTCTCGCAATCCTCATACTCCGCCCCAAAATGCCTCCATTGGAACCCATAAACAGGACCCAAATCACCTTCGCGTCGATGTCCCAGCCCTCGTCCCTCTAAAAACGCCTTCGAGCCATTCCCGTCCCATATCTTAACACCCTTCTTCGACAAGATCGTCGAATCCGTCGATCCATGGATAAACCACAGCAGCTCCTCCACAATACCGCGCAAAAACGTGCGCTTAGTAGTGAGCAGCGGCAGTGTCGAATCAGAAAGCGAAAACCGCAGATTCGGTGGGGCAAAGATGGAGATGGTCCCCGTGCCAGTGCGGTCTGGGCGGACATCGCCAGTGTCCATGACGCGCCGGATGAGGCGCAGATATTGATATTCGTCGTGTTCGGGCGCTACGTGTCCGTTCACAGCAGTTTCGACGGCCATCGTGATGGTGGATCGAGTGCAAGTCGCGTTACATCGCGTCTCGTCACAAAAAACGTGAGTCGCGTTGCCGGAATCGGATTTAGTGCTCCGATTGCCCGAACTGCCATCTTGCCTCGCAGCGACAAAATGGACGACAATTCTGCACCGGAAAAACACGAGATCTCAGTTGATGTTTAAACCCCCACTCTCAGGGCCATTCGTGAAATATTGCCGTCACCGGACAGAGGTAGGGACTTCCTTGTGTGGGTTCGCCGTCCATCACCCAACAGACCCAACCAGAGCCACAATCTGTTCTTGACCATTCCTACCCCCCTCCATAAGCTAACGGCTCATCATGGCCTTCACTTGTTCTGATATCTGCAAGGTTGGTGTTGTCCTCTAGTCTCCGGTACACAGACAGTCCATACACGACAACGAGTGGGGGAGGTGTTGTTAG
>QLPD01008012.1:0-26551 GCA_003314085.1 Hymenopellis raphanipes | reverse complement strand
AAGCCAGAAGTGCTCCTATGTTTGGAAGGGATCAGGAATAATGATGGTGCCACACTGGTTCATTTGACTTTTCAGAGAGCAGACTAGTACAGTCGAGGTGTATACTTAGAGACTGTCACCCACCCTCATGTCATGCCACAGTCTCAGATACAAGTTAACTTTTGTTTCAAGATGGGCCAGTTCTCAGCAGATAGGACCTTCATGTCCTCCTCATCTTCATCTTCATCATCCCACTCTGGTCCTCCACACATCCACACAATATCACCAATAAATTTATGAAAAGTGAAAAATTTCATATCAATATCAGAAATTGTTTGAAGTTTAGGTGGTCGCAGGGGAGCATCAATGAGAACAAATGGAATGTTGCAAATACGCTGCTCATCATTCGCAATACCAGCAAGTACGGGTGTGGGATCTGCATTGACAGGAGACCTGCGTGCTCGGATATAAATCTGAGAGATACAGTCAATTACAGAAAATACATGGAAGGAAGAACACTGTACAAGGTCATTTGGATCAGACTCGAGATATATGTGGAATGCACCAAACAGTTTGTGGAGACAACCACACATCATGAGCGCATTCTCTACACAGTCAACAGGGCTACCCCAAGTCCTAATTGGAAGGCCTGTAAGGACCTCGACCAAGTGGAATGACTAACAGAATGGTCAGCCTAGCATGCAGAGACAACAGGTGGATGATGGACAGTATCACCCATCCCAAAGGGCAGCCCACGAGCAACTTCCATCCATGCAGTCAACACCCTGGACATCCTGACCTCCTCTGTAGTCCATTTTTTCTCCCTAGTGACACCGGTTAGTCGGCATTTCTCGTCCCGCATCTTAACCTAAACAGAATGAGTCACATCAACCAAGTCCGCAAGACTCGCAGATACCTTATCCACCACTCTATCATCTATACCTTCCCCCGTCGTCAGAGGCGTCGCCACATAGGAGGCATTCCGGGTCTCCAAACGTACTGCGTAGCATCAGACACTGGTAACTTACGATGATCGACCAAACGACCTACTCAACTCGGCGAGACCTATTATCTCTGATGCAAGTTCTTCTAACGTCCATCTTCGCCTGAAAAGGCCTTCGCGTATGAACCGTTGCTGGCCCAGACTGGCGTCATAGGTTGGATCTATCGATGCGAGGCTGGTCCGGTCGACCTCGACACACGCCTTAAGAAAGGACCTCGCCTTCTCGTCCCAGCCTTGGTGTTTCGGAGCATTAGGATCGAATGCGACCTCGCCCCAGAAGATTTCGGGCCGGCCCATAGGCATAAGCGCGACGAAAGGGCGGTTAAAGGGGTAGTCGTCAAGGTACTCCAAAGCCGCGGTGACATAGGTACCATGGGGCAGATTTATGAGATGAGAAGGGAGAGTAGGAGGTTCTGCGTCGTCTGCGTTTGTTGGTTTTCTCAGAAACTCCTTCAATTCAGCTTCGGGCGTCAGACTCATGGCGGAAAGTAAGTCATTGAATGTCACGTGGTGTGTCACCTTGTCAAGGACCTGCAACTTCGCCGGATTCAATCAGTCTCGAATACTTTGCGCTTGTAGAGCAGATGTTAACGAAGCTTCACGCGTTGTACCTCTGCCTGTATCCCAACATCGGCGACGGTATGGAAACGTTCACACTGGCACGTAGCTTGAATCCTACAGAGAATGCGGCGCGCGGATTTATTCCAAACTCGTCTCGCCATTCTACCAGAGGCAAAAGGACCTACATCCAGCCTAGAAACCTATCTCCTGTCCGAAGTCTCGTCCCAATACCCTTCCGTCCATCAGGTTCTTCTCTGACAACGGGGCAAGCTTTCATGCACCCACATCACACATCACACTGTGAAGTATCACCCTTATAGAAAGGTGAAGACGAAACCGGGTTACACATTGTACGCCACCCCAACCTGGGACGTGAGTGAGTGCGCAGACGACGATGAGCTGATGGTATGCGCTGCGAAATCGTGGGTCATTCGGGCGATGGTAGGCGACGTGGGGAATTGTGGGCGGTGAGCCAGCCATAGTAAGCGCTTGATGGGTAAAGACGGTGGGCATTCGACTTATAAAACTATTAGGATCTCAATACGCAGCCTGTTGCGCTCATAAAGCTCTCACCAAACGGGACACTGTGTCCGTTTAAATTTCTCTACCAGTGAGCTGCATCAAAATGATATACCCTACACCACCCATGAACGCCCATACACCGCAAATGAGCCGCCATACACCGCAGAATAACACTCCTATAGAACACACTAACGCCCAGAAGTCACACATAACCGATGCTACGCCACGGATGAATGATTCTAGGACGCCGTGAGACACTGCAGTCACGATATAAACGGTACACACCATACAATCCCGTCCTGCGCAAATCCTCCGTCACGGAAATCACAGCCAAATGAAAGACAAGCGTACTCAGTCCCAACACGACAACTAGCCTCCATGCGCTCTGTGTCGGGCATGGATTGCCAAGCTGACCTTTAAAATAAAATGGTGAAATTAGAGCAGCCTCGGGAGATAGAGAAACCAGGTAATACACACCAAATGTGAAAGCAAGAAAGAATGTATACAACGTCATATGAGGGAACTTCCCACCACCGGAACCCGAATAGACGGACCCGGCAGCTAATATCAGCACCAGCGCCTGCATTGCTGCCAATACAACCGGGGCGATGAGATCCACATTCAGGGATAGTACGGTGAGAGGGCACTCCGTCAAGAGGGCATCGGTCAAGCACAATAGCGCAAGGATGACAACGGTGAACTTGAAGATTCGGGAATAATCTGGTCGCGGCGACGCGTCGGGACCAGTAGATTGACCAGCCTCTAATTTGGGGCTCGCGTTTGCCAGTTTTTCTGCCATCATGGGGGGAGAGACGAAAGCGTCTCATTTCAGACTCCTGAGCGCGGCAGTGATGTCATACCCCCTGGCCTCACCTGTATCTACCGGTTAATATCAATCCTGCAACGAATAACTCACACTTGGACGTCGTCGGGGAAGGGATAGAAGCATTCACACAGCTTCGCGAAAAGGTCGGACTCCCTTCCGACAATACGCCACTTGTTCAACCGGTCTATTAAGTTCCAAACTCCTCTCAACACTCGATTTTGGACATGAGAAAAGCACCAAGTTGAAGTAGAAGAAACCTATCGCCTATCCAAATCTTCGTCCCAATACCCTGGTGTCACACCAGCACCGCCGGGCGTTTCACTGACAATCGGGCAAGCTTTCACGTTCATGCACCTACATCACTCTATGAGCACCCTTGTAGAACGACGACAGAACCGGCCGACTTACACACTGTTATCCGCCACCCCCACCTCGGCAGGACAGCATTGAAGACCAGACGCACCTATATACATATCCAAGTTGAGATGATAGGAAGATGGGATGGGAGAAACTTGAACTTACATGTCGCAACCTAGTAGTACCACGAGAGACATCTAATCAGCTACCCTCTCTAAAGAAGCCGGATATGAATAGGCAAACCTTTCCGGCCATAGTAGCGCCTACATTCCATCCATCCATCAGCCAGTTTCATCAAGCCACTGAAAACACTCACATTGTTTCCCACTTTCAACAACCGGGAGCGTTTCCCTTCTCATGATCATCGTCCGCGCTCCAAAGGAGAAAGAGAATAGAGCGAATAGAGTAAAGACACCGAATAGCAGCATGGTCGTTTGAAGAAGATCCCGTCCTCTGAGTAGTACAGACCTGCTGTGCTACGGACCCACACCTCTCGATGCCAGGCCTTTATATACACAGGGATCCCTAGGTGACGACAAAGCTGTGCGAAACGTCCTTGCATCAGTAGCATCGCCGAAGTGTGGTAGTGGTCGTCGTCGAACGGAGGCTCCCATCAAAGACCGTCCGGACGCTCACCAACGGGGACGATGTGAATCAATCGCCATGTAGACTCTCCAAAGGTCAAGTCCAGATGCGGCCAGTACCATTCTTGTGAATGCCAGGACAATGATTTCATAACGAACAGACATTCAAAACCTCCCAATTCAGATCCTCGCCACAGCTTCATGTACCTGTCATACCATCCTAAATGTCACTAGAACTAGCTTCAGGGGTAGCCACGCAAGGGCAGGCTTTCGGACATGCCAGCATACAGCTAAATAAAACACTACGTCGGTCATGATTAACACGAACAGGACGGGAACCACATACATCCCATAGTCAGCCGCGAGATAGCAGCACGGCATATTGTCTTTGCCTGTAATATCCGCGTCAGCCCTCACTGTAAACATTTCTGGGAAACGCGCTTACATTTCAGCTACATATATCATTATACCTATGAGCACACACGAAGCAAAAGCGACGGGACACTCACAGTCGTAATCAAGTTCCCACCTACATTCTCTAAATTAGCAAGCCTCTCCTAAAGAAAACCGAACTCACATTGCTCGAACAACCCGGGCATGTTATCCTGCGCGAATAAGAACGGGACGGCGATAATAATAGTAGTAGCCAATTTTAACATCGCTGTTGATGCTCGTGGCATGTTTCAAGACGATACGAGACATGTGGCGCACGACGCGATAATGACGCCGTCGTCACATGGTGTGCCGCTTAGACAAGAACGCGTGCATTCCGGTGACGCGACCGACAACCCCAACCTAACGCAGGCCGGCAGCGTGCCAATTCCCATGATACCACTCCCGGGAATATCGACCTCTAAGTACTCTGATCCACGTTTAACCCAGACGGAAGGCCTGCCCCACTGTGTAAACCGCTCGACAATCCGAGTTCCGTAACGTCACTGCACTATCTTCATGTTTGTGAGTACCGAGGAGAGTTCATAGAGTTCATTGAAGACACGCGTCCAAAATCAAACCGAAGACGATAGTCGCCAACACGAACTGCCGTTTGAGCAAAAGCGCGACCTGTTTCGCCAGGTGTGAGCATAAACGTCAGGGTGGCTGAACGAAAATATTGCACGCACATTGTTCGCTGATCATGAAATCAACGCCAGGTTGGTCTCTTGGCTCAAGTCGTGCGTAAAAAAGTCGAGATCGGAACACAAGAAGAGCCTACACCAAGTTTCCGGACCGCACGGATCTTGAAGCTTGAAGCTAGAAAGTATAACGGTAAAGGTTGCCGCGCGCCCACGTCCATATTTCAAAACCGTTGCACGATTGACAAAAGACCAACACCTTTCAATTGTCACAAGCACCACAGGTTACACCGTGCAAGTAATGCCACATCGATCCTCATCATGCTCTCCTAAGCCTCAGAGACTTCCGGGCATTCCACCATGCAACTAGAAAACTGATCAATCATGTCCAAGATTGGGCAGTAGTAGCTACAGCTTACACGCCATAATCGGGGTGCAAATAGCAGCAAGGCATTTTGTCCGCGCCTAAACATCGACGTCAGTCCATATTCGAAACATACGACGCGCCACATAAAGAAACAAACATACACTCTTTCTGTTGAACGATGAGTATCAGTAATGTGAAGCGAACGGACCGAAAAACAGACTCACAGTTCCAATGAAGCTTCCACCTAAATCACGTTAGGATCAGCCTGGAAGACAACGGCAAGCTATTGAACCTACATTCTTCATACAAACCAGGCGGGTCATTCTGTGCAAAAGCAGCCCGGAAGAAGAGCGGAATCGCGAAGATGATAGCCAACTTGAGCATTGCTAACGGTTGTGGAGGGACGAGTCCATTCCTCGAGGGTTTATATATGCGTCTCCAGGTACATAACGAACCTGACAAGAAACGGTCATGTAACGCCAAGGCGAACGGCCAAAGCGAAGAAGAGCGGGACGCTGGTGAGTTTACGAAGCAAGGATCCATATCACGGCGCGTCCCTTCCCGCCTGGGACAGAACTGAATGTAGAACTGGACACGATTACGTCGTCCTTGAACGAAGCGGGCAGCCTGAGGGGTGTCGCTGACTGGGCATCGTGTATGAAACATCTGGTGACCAGAAGCTTGACATACATACCCACATCGCCCCCGAAACCATTTCAAAATCTTCGGGCGGTCATCCGACACTGCTACGCCAAGCGGCGCGAGATGGTACGTTCTCCTGTACGAGGTGGCGCCACCACACTGCAGGGTTCTAAATTTCGATACTGACCGGCTAGTCGCGCGTAAACTGCGAGTATGGGGCGTCTGGGTCAGGCGAGAAAATTGGTCTTCCTTTACATAAACAAAGGAATACGCCAGGCTTGTGATAGAGAATTAAGCCCGAATGCTTCTCGAGACTCTTTTTGGCACCGTGCGGCTGATCTTTTACTTCGGGATTGTCTGCGAACGTGTGATTTAGAGATTGCTCCAGAGGGAGGAAAATCTAGTCACCAAAGTATTGATCAACGCGAATGTCAAAGTGACAGATTGCCCGTGTCTGCCCCCGCGTAAAGAACGATGGATGAGCGGTGCTTGACGGCGATATCCTGGTAATCTTGACGCGTGAACTGTGCCGTTGGTCGACTGCTCATCTTCTCCGAAGGCGTGGCGAGAATGCAAGTAGAGGGTGGCGTGTTTGCTCATGGTGATATTGATAACAACCGGTCCCTCGTAGCAATATCGGCGGTCTTCAACATTTGCTTAATGTTAGGCAAGGAGAAAACTTCAGTGCACGCACTGACAGAGTTTGGCTCAACATATGCGTCCAAAAAGATGATGACCCGCGCGTTTCCTCAAGCATGGTGGATGTAGAAAGGTCGTCCTATCATGCAGGTAAGTACAGATGAAAATGAGAGCGAAAAGTTGACGCACACAATCAGTAATCCGTCGTGCTTAAGGCCTGCATACAGAAACAGTGTCCCAACACAAAGCGACCGTGAAGAGGAAGATGACTGCTCGCACGCACGATCCTACACGCATCGTTAAGGTTGTACAATGCCAGGCCGTCAAAAATACGCACCTTTAGTGACTTCCGTTATGATGCCAGCATATCCTTCGAACGATTATGCATGAGTGTGTAAACGTGTTCCGCGTTTTGCAATGAATATCGGTACTAAGCAGTCGGGGGTCCGCGGCGATGCGAGGCGCCTGACGCGTACGACGTCGCCAGCATCGACGCCCTTGACATTATAGGTTTTGAAGGCATGAAGGACAGTGCGTCGTTAACGGCGCAAGTCGCACGGGGATGATGACGGCGGGAGAAAAGTCGGGAACCGATCGAATCGGATCACTCCGCCTCTTGATTTGGACCACGAAGCTTCATACGCCACCACCTCTCACGCTGCAGACTGGCACTCAGAGTTTTCTAGTACTAGAGCCCTATGATTTTCGCGTGCCGCGGACATTAATCTGTGTACACTCTTGCTGTCCTATATTCCGGCGTTCGATGGTCTCCTTCATCAATGGCCCGGGTCTCCATTGCCTCTACTTAAATCTTTTATCTTTCATCGTTGGCAATCTTCCTGCTCGAATCTTTGCAGTATTCGTCGTAACGGCGCTCTTCCTGTTCTCCCCAATAAACCCCAAAAACCGAGACCACCTCTTGAAATCTTCCATGTCTCCTTTCAAAGCGCATCTCCCTCTAACTGACACTCTCCACAACTTCCCACGTCGGCTCTCATTCGGCTCTTCCGCCTGGCAGCGACACCAAACCCCAGCGCCTCATCCATCCTCCCCGGATTCTGCCTCTCCCACACCTTCGTCATATACCCCGACGCTCCCACCAGCCCATAGAACAACGGCTGAACGACCTTGAGCCACGGCGTCGTAGGCACAAACGGCGTTGGAACCACCCCGTCAGCTATAGCGTACGCCACGGTGAACCCCGACATAAACAAGGCAGAGACGGTAATGGTGGTGACGGGCGTAACGCGGAAGTACTCCAGAAGAATCCCAAGTAGAACGTAGAAGCCTAGTGGGTATGCGAGGACCGCTAGGATGTATATGGTGGTGTAGATGAGTGGCACTGGTGGGTCAATGAGACTGGGTTTTCAATTTGAAGAGGCACGTACTGGTTGGTGTTGCGTGGAGGGAATAAATTCACGATCTACGCGATGATGAGGCTGGGGCATGGAGGAGGCGTCATGAAAAAGGTGAATATAAGAATGCAACGAAGACAATAAGACAATGGAAAGATGCATCACAATTGTCTTGGAAATCACGCGTATCATCGCTCTGAAAGACCATTGCTTCTTTTGTGATGGCACTGACTATCAAGATACTGGCCTTAGTGAAACGACTGATTCGCGTGTGGGGACACCGCGAGATGGTGAAAGAAAGAATCACTGTCCGGTGGGACAATATCACTGGCAGCGGTGAGATGACAAAAACCAAGTTTGACCCATTATGTTAAAATTGTGAATAGAAAGACGGTCCAAAGGATACTTCCCAGTAGCAAAGCCCTTCAATCTTCCCAGTGTGCGCGCAAACCTGAAACTCGTCATAAGTAAATGCGAAGGGGATGCATTTCACACTCACTTACTACGAACAAATCGACCCGCTGATACTGCCCCAAAGCCACGCTGCTTTCGAATTCATGGACGAATGCCGCAGTGCATGCAGAGCGAACCATCGAAGGCCGCCTTTGCGAGTGAAGGGATAGCGGAGAGGAGAGCTCTTCTACTGTTGAAACATCCAGCTCGGACTCCGCCACTAATTCGTCGCCAAGTCACAGTGTACAGTAGTGGCCATGACCGCAGCGGCAGTACAACCTCAACAAATCGCGATGGATAATCTGGCGGGTTGAAGTCAAAGGGTACTAATCGAATGATTTCTTGCTCGGTAGAGGAAGTGTTCCCAAGGTTCTGCTGGAAGGCTTGGCACCTGCAGCAGTGGGCGCCGTCTCTAAAGGCCCAAACGGTCGAAGGATCGATAGCCCGGAACTCGAAGAAGATAAAAAGCTGCACGGGTGAATGAGGCTTCCGTTCCACCGTGTTGAGGACATAGCTTTTGGGAATGGGGCCAACGTAGAGCCTCAGCGTCGACACCGTTGATGATGAGGACCATTACGGCTGGAAGTGGGGTTCCGTAGGCGTCATAGGAGGAAGTTTTCGTCATAGGAGGAGACTTCGATCGCAGCGGTTGAAGAATCCTGTGCGTCTCGACGCCGCGGGGTAAGACGACATCTTATGTTCTTGAGGAAGGGCCTAGCCAAAGGGGAGGTTGGGTGGCAGTCGACAGCGAACTGGAGAAAGATATCGCCACGCTTCGATAACCAGAGACAAATGGTTAGCTTTGGATTGCGAGTATCGGACATCACCTCAGAGTGAAATTTCTCGTTTACTGAGAAGTGCAATTGGATGTTGAAAGCCTGATGCGGTAGTAACCGCGGAACCGAAAGACCGGCAGGCATTTCATTTCTTTCATCCTTCCTTCATCACCTACTTAAAATCAGTCTGAGAAATTATGTGTCTAGTTCTCTACAGATAGTCTTTTAGACTGCGCTCGATGGAAAGTCTAGTGGTTAGATAAACGAATCAACCGTGCGAGTGAACTATGACGGATATTGACGAGCTGTCGGATCTGCGGCCCGGCTTATGTAACCCGTAGCTTACGCGTTCGTATTTCCGACGTTGTATCTTCGCCGTTTACCACCATGTACAGTAGTACAGTTACCGTGGCCTAAACGTCTCTTACTTTGTTGTTTGCTCGACCCCCGGCTCTCAGTTTCCTGGTCAAACTCTGTCATAAACGGCAACCTTGGTTGGAGGGCATACCAATCCGTCTTGAGTGACGTTAAAAACTTTGTTGGATGAGCAGTAGGCTGTTGACTGCTACGATGGACCGATACCAATGGTTTTCTGGATTCCCCGAGTGTGTTGACCCGTTCCCTTCCCCGAACCTCCCCCGCATGTCCGTAATCGACGTTAAACTATTCGCCGATGTACTGGCACCCGCGCCCTCGACACGGCTGCAAAACTGTCCCCGGAAACCCCCGCCCTCGACACGGCTTGTAAACTGTCCCCGGATACGGCCTCGACACGCCAGTGAAACTGTCCCTGGACCCCCGAGCATGTCGCTCATTCGCCCTAGTCACGGCCCGTAAACTGACCTTCCGTCGGCACCATTTCCACCGACATCCTTCTTCATTGCTGTCATCATCATACCGCCGATGCACTTATCCAGACCGTGATGGTCCCATTCCGAATACTGTCCCCGATGACACCGGATACTCAGGATTCATTTAGTTGCGAGGAGAGTTGTTTGATTCGAGGGGATGCAGTTTCTTTTCTTTTGTTGGTTTGTTGATTTTCACTGGATCCTCTGCTCGAGGGGATGTGACGGATATTGACGAGCTGTCGGATCTGCGGCCCGGCTTATGTAACCCGTAGCTTACGCGTTCGTATTTCCGACGTTGTATCTTCGCCGTTTACCACCATGTACAGTAGTACAGTTACCGTGGCCTAAACGTCTCTTACTTTGTTGTTTGCTCGACTCCCGGCTCTTGTTTCCTGGTCAAACTCTGTCAAACTAGCCTCAGCTAACATCGAATTCAATAGCCGCTTCATGGCGGGTCTGGTCGGTTACCTCCTTCCAACACTTATTTTTTTGCCTACATGGTATTACAGACAGGTATGTGTAACATGCCTCTAGACTGACTGGCAAGAACGCGTTTGTCTGGCACCCCCGAAAGCGAACTTTTCAATGTTTTGTTTGCCATCAAACCGCCCGTGTCCGCCACACCTTTATCAAGGATATGGAATCCCCGATGACTGTCGAAAAGTACTTTACAATGTTTACATTTTCTGACACTAGGTTCTGACATGTTGACGTGTCTCTCAGACGATATTTCGAGCAGATGCTCTCCCTACCACACATGCGGATCATGACGGCCGGTAACGACCTACTAGACTACCCAGGAGGACCAGTGCCTGGCACAGTATTGCGAATGTGTCAGTGATTTCCGTTTTCCTTCTTACATGTTCTTGAGTCACTCTTAGCTCGGGAAAGTCATCAAAGTGTTCTCGATGTGCTAGTTAGTAGTCGGGGGAAAATGTGCCGCTACTTCTGACCAGAACCGCCAGCTACCTCGATGTACCCAGTCTGGTGCGCAGGGTGTACGAAAGTTCATATCTGGTACGAGTCGAGTTTGTTACATTCATAGCTGCTCGTCGCTCGAGTTCACTCCTAAGGCAATGCGTTGGTCGTTACTCTTTAACAAGCATAGCTGATTGGGCTACGGTAGAGATGTATTTTCCCTCGAACCAGTTGACCGGAAATGCGAACATGTCTGCTCCGCTTTACATGATGACGAGACGTAGCTTCTCAAGACACTTCAGTCAGTGCGTTGAACTTCTGGTGTTCGTTTCTACATCCTGACGTCGAACTTAGACCTCCTCGGTGTCTAAGCTTGCACTGCACGGGCGTTACCACGGAGCTGTGATCACCGATGATCGATGTTTGTAGGTCCAAGTTTTGTTTCCTCGCCTCGCTTTTTACTCACTGAGTATTACCCTCAGCACGCTGGCCGTATCATCTGTACGCCTCGGTCGTGCCCAATTGCACATAGTATGATGAATTGCTTTACATGGTGACGGTTTCCAGATTGTGGCGCAAATGATTGTGGCTCCTATTCTCCAGAATCGCATCGCCCTCCCGGTTGATCAAGAGAGAGACAGTCTCACTAACGCTGTCCGTATAAAATCCTCCTCCCAGCAATGAGTACTACCTAAACTGAACTATCACAATCATGGCTGCCAAAGTTTACTTTTACTCTTCCCCCTCCTCCTACACCTCACTCACACTTGGAGTGATGCAGAGCTCCGCCGGCATCACAGTCGTACGTTACTCTCTCTCATTTCATTTACCTACTTCTAACGTGTCTTCTAGAGCCTCGCCACTATACTTGCCTTCAAGCTCTTCCCATCACTCTCCCCTCGTGCTCCCGAGTTCCGTCGTACATCGACACCCACCTTCAGCCAACGTCGTTCACGGCGCTCTTCCGTAGACACAGTGGCCTCGATAGACTCGGTTACAACCTTGGTTGAGCCCGAAATCAAACGTAAACGCAGACTCTCAGCTGGTAAGTCTACTCCTATTCCCCACACACCCACTCAGTCTAATTCTATATGATTCTTAGCCTCCATCCGCGAACCCTTCATCAAATTCGCAAAGAAAGAGATACGTCCCTTGGCGCGCAGAATGTCGGATGTCGTCCTCTTTCACCACCTCTCCCTTCTCACCCTCTTCGGACTCGTACTTCCCCCGCGTAACGAAGGCGGCCGTGAAGAAGGCTAGGCGCAATTCTGCGGAGATAATTCTGTTCCGTAACAAGATGGACATGTCTGCGGGTTACGAGCCATCCCCGTTCATGAGAAAATCGTGCTCTCTTGTTCCGGAAGAGAGTGTATTGGACTCACCGGTCGTTGAAGAGTCGCCGTTGAAGAAGCGCAAGGTCTTCAGGCCGGTGAAAATGGGTCGGAAGATTTCGCGAGCGTGTGTCAAAGTCTTTTCATGACTGTTGAGCGTGCTTGATGTGTTACTATACCCTGTTAATGTGATAATACCAAGATCTTTCATCTCCGTCTACTGATGCGTGACGTCTAAACTGGAAGGTGATTCGACTCTAAAAGAGCACACACAGCATTCACAAAATGTAGGTTTTGCTAATGTGGTGCCATTCCGAAATCAAATAGTAAACTTGTGTAGTAGGATGTGTTTCACAACTACAACACCGCATAGCGAAGTTGATCCAAATGCTAGCTCACCGACCACGACTCACTCCGCTCTTCGAGGTCGTGGTCGTACTGGGAGCAGAAAGCAGCTCTCATTTATCGAATGATTCGTTCGTGGAAGGCGCTCTAAGAGGAGGATATCTGGTCAACTGTTATGGATGTATGCTCTTCACTGCGTGGCGTAAGTACATAAATGTAGCTCAAGGAGATAACGCAGAGAAGGTGACCCGAAAGTTTTCAAAAAGCAGACCGGGGAGATATTAACACTACGATGAACTGATAATACGAATACATGATTACATGGGTACATACAAAAAACTAAAGTTTAGAGTCCAAGACGCGTCAAAAGCATATACAGTTCTAGACATCTAACGGACATAAGGAGCGTAGCATATCGCCGCCATTCTAGATCTTCAACTTCAACGCTCGCTTCCTCATCACACCATCTTCTTCGACATGCCACCACACTTCAACGCTCTGAAGCGGTGTCCTAGCTGTCCGAGCTTTGAACATCTTGGCAAGGGCCGCGTTACTAAATCGCATGACACCACTTGACCTGAACGTCCGCAACTGAGGTATCAAAATCTTTGCGCCCTCGACAGGAACAGGTGTCAATAAAAGAAGAGTCTCGTCTGTGAGTACACCTTCGACGTCTTCAAGACGAAGCTCCTGTAAAAAGGGTACGACACGAAGGATCTGAGCAAGCACCGGAGGAAGAACGTGACAATGCTTTAGAGTGAAGGAGGTTAAAGCGGGCTGAGCGCGATCGAGCATGCTAGCGATAGATTGCAGTGCCCCAACAGTGGTCTGCAAGCGAGGCTTCCCAGCCATTGACAGCTCCACCGTCAGCTCAGTCAGGCACGGAAGGTGGATGGAGTCCGCGAATTGTTCAAGTGCGGTATGCGCAAGAGCGACCGGCGGAGCACACAGCGTCAGGGATCGCAGGTCGCTAACCACTGGCAACTCAAAGTTGAAAAAGTCCGCTGGTTTGGAGGCGTTTCGGAGAAGGAAACTGCACTTTTGCAGTCTAGGAGTCAATAATCGCGCGTTCAGTATCCGCAAGAGCTTGTGAGGCTGAGGACATGCCCAGCAATCGGCACGCGTGCAGTCTACATGGGTGTTGGTGCTAGTATACTGCACCAGTTGGCCCCACGGGAGCATGTACGGTTCCTCTGAACCGAACGCGTCTATCATTTCCACGAAAGCGAGCTTTGGGGCATTGTGAAAGGCATCGCAAGACGCTATGGGTGGAAAAGTTTCGCCATGACTGTATCGATGTCTGGAAATGACGAATCTAGTCCACGAGGACAAGGAATGTGTCCAGAGTTTGAAAGAGTCAAGAGAACAGGGGGACATGTGAAGATAAAGTTCTTTCATGCGCGGTATCAAAGGGAGTAAGATCGCTGTTATCTGAATGGGAATGGCATCGCGCAGGCGCTCCGAGGAGATGGAAACCGAAATAGGCCCGGTCGTGAGACCGAGTCGGCTGACCTGCTTCGCCAAGCGACGCATATAATATGGATACATGCAATGCACCAGGTTGACGACCACGAACGACCACAGATGGGACGAATTAGAGATCGTATTTTTCCAGGACCGGCATACCAGCTCCAAAGTCCACAGGATATTAGTCTCGCTGCAAATGGACTCGCGACAGGAGTGTGGGTATGTGCGAATGGGGAACTCTATGGCGTGCTCGAAGATAAGAAGAAGTATTTCGGGTGGGACAGGCCTAATTGGGCTAAGCGCTGTCTTATGCTCCAACACGGCTCTACCAGCAGCGACTTGAGCGTCCGCAACCCTCTTCATCTCCATCTCGATGCAAGCAATCTGCTCGTACGCCTCCGTGTGCAAGGCTTCAAGCTTTTCCGAGTATGTCATCAGCGCGCGCTGGTGGGCTTCCAACTTGAAGATATTATCTCGGATGGAGATCTCCTCGACAGTCGTAGGTCGCTCATTCGTTTTAGTCAGGCGATGAAGAGACGAGCCTATAGAGAAATTCGGCGGTATATCTGCAGCAGGGATCGCAAGATGGTTTGGACACGAGCAGTCGCCTCTTGCCACCTGGCAAGGCATCCGCCTCTCAGCACTATGCGGAGAAGCTGACCGGCGGAGAGACGACTTGGCCATTATAGCGCCTGTAAATGGCCCTTGAGTCCTAGATGAACCATAGTAAATGACGAAGAACAACATACTTTTCAAGAACTGGGGAATATTGGGTGTAGACGTTTAAACGCGCAAGAAAGGTGAATTAGGGGACCAGCCAGAAGTGCTCATGAAAGTGTAGGACAAGGCGCGTCGTATTTGGTCATGTTGACGTGACTCGGTCATGATGCTCGCACGTGGTTCAGGCCACTACCAGAATTTTGTACATTTTACAGCTACGACACAAAGAAAATTGTACATTCTGGAAAACGTTCTTCGCTTCCAAAAGCTGGAGATACTTCTCTCAGCCAGCTCCTCCCGATGAGTATATCACCTCCGTTTGTTCTCACTCGAAGAAAAAGTTTCGCACTGCATCATGAGCATCTTTGGTCTTCCCCAGCCAAATTTCGGTTTCGCAACGCACAGTTCCCTCGTCGTTGACCAAGACGTCATCTAACAGGATTTAGAGTTTCACGTTGATCCAGGAAACCGGAGACGTACGGGGTGTTCTGATGTAGATGGCCATCTGACCTCGATATGCATCCTTCAAGTCTTTCCATCCGGCGCTAGCATTGAATTCCGAGAGTGACAACACTACCTCCCGAGATCTGTTGAATTGGTGAATGCAAGAAGTCGCGTAGACCGACGAGGGGGGGATACTAGAAGGAGGTGGAGTATATGGTCTTGAATTGAACATCGCCGTGAGTAGTCCCAGTGTTTCTTGACTGATGGGGTGGTCTTCTAAGGTGACACCGACGGTAGTGCTGCTCGACCGTACACCATTATGTATGACGAGGAGCTCCAACATTGGAAACACACTGGTCGGAGACTTCACGCGGTCGGTGGCAGAGGTCTGGGTTTTAGGTGGTGTCAACAACGAGCAAAAGAACCTAATGATATCTTCATTCGCCCCATTAAGAGGAGATGTCCGCAATTGCAGCTGGGAAAGGCTCGTTAACTGCGAAGCACACAGGCGCAGACCATTGCCCGCAATCTCTGGGTTGAAATCCATAATCTTCAACGAAGTGATCGCGCAACCAGAGCACAATATTAACGAATGTATTTCGTCAAACGACTGCGTTTCCATGGCGGCAACGAAAGCCACTTTAAGACTCGTCAACGCCGGAAGGATGAAGGCGCCAGCAATCCGATGTGCTTGACCATCCAGAATTAGACTCGAGATCGCTGAGTGCCGGATGGTGATAACATGATTGTCATGTCGAACGTTTGGCTCGCCGCCTTCTGAATTGCTTCTGATGGCAAGCTTAAACTCCGTCAAGTGCTGGGATTGCGCAATGCCTTTGGCTATCGATGCCATTGTAGCATCGCCAGGATCTGGACGGAGATCGTGCGCGCCCAGACGAGCAAGCTGATTCCATGGAAGGTCAACAAGGACATCTCGGAGTCCTAGCGAGACATCTCTGAGTCTAGGCGCATTGCGAAAGATGGTGAAGGTGGACATTTCATGGATTTCTGGAGAGGGGAGTTCAGCGATGCTGAGAAATAGAGTATCCAGGGATGGTAGTCGCCCGCGTATCGGAGAGAAGAAATGGTCTATGTTGACCGGCGACATGACCTTAACGTACGACAGCGAGACGTTCTTCCAGCGTGGGGATGTCTCAAAAAGAGCAGCTGAAATTTCTTGAACCTCGCTGTCTACCTCGTGAGATTGCACCCAGGAAAGTCGAACGTCAAGAGGGCCATCGCGGGACAAGATGAGGAAGCGCTGGAGGTTCTCCCGCCAGCTCCATCCCGACTTCGCTTTTCCATTGGGATTTTTGTCCGTCTCGCCTGGCAAGAACTCGACGGTGAGTTTTGACCAGAGGGCGTGAGTACCGAGTGCCGCACGTCGCCACTCACGACAAACATGCGCTAGGCGCAGTTGGGGATATGTAGATCCGGGATGTAAGGAATAATATGTACCTCCATCGAGGGACATTATGTACTGGAGAACATCGGTGGAAAGGATGGAACTGGGGGATAGATTCGGATCGATCAACGATGTCGCTGCAGGCGACTGGGACGGATCCATAAGCAGAGCTTGTACGGAATACAGAGAGAATTCGCTAGTCCATGAATTTCAACGACTCGGCAAATACGAGAGTAACATTGACTCCACCTTCGGTTAGAAACAGATGTTTGCCAACGAAGCTGCGGACACCAGATGGTAGTGGGATTAGAAGGGCGTACAGTACCCGAACCATAATCTCCACATTCGGCCCGCCCTCCGGTCTGGAGCATGTTGTATGAAGTTCTTTGTCCGCAGCTTTGAGAGCGCAAGCTGTCTTGATAGACATATCGAATCTTCCAAGCTGAGTTGTTCAGAGGAAGCAGAGGAAGCAAGTCGTCGATGGTAAATCTTCTCCATAAATACAGACGACAAGTTAGTATACGAAACATGAGGACACCGCGGTGTCCTCCGTCAGAAGACATAGATACGTGCCAGTCGCAGGATATGCAATGTGGAGTATTAGGCGGCATTTGGAACAGGAGAGGAAGTACAATTTAAGACTCGTCACTGGCATCCATCCCTTTTATCTTAGCCAAGCAACCTGTTAGAGGTGAGCCTGCGACGGACTCGCCATAACAGCTTCACGTACTTGCAAATGTACAATCACAAGCGCCGTGAACGTGACGCTGAATAAAAATCCGCCGATTCCAGCATATGCCAAGAGCAACGCTGCTGAAAGCACCATGTCGTCGAAGAGTCTATAGCGCAATTCAGCACCATTTCAGAAAAGGAGACTCGGAAGTACATTGACACGAGTACGACACTGTGATTTAACGAGACCAGCGCTAGCTTGTGGGTTCGCTGGTGGTACCGGTGGTTTCGAGAACGCAAGTCGATGCTAGCCAAGCCCTTAGTAATGCCAGAACGTGATAGGCTTTAGACGTCGAGTTTCCTGGGTTGTATTCATCGTGTACGACACGTACCCAAAGGCTTCAGCGGTCGAGCACTGGGTTTATATCTGCGAAACCGGTAGGTTAAATACCTTAATGTTGGTATTTGGGCGAGGCAAATTGAGTGGTTGAAGAATGGTCATGGTTGTGATATGCCGGCGGCAAATCAAATCGTTGACTGGCACCACCACCATCCTCCTACGTAGTACGCTACTAGGCAGTCTCTTATTAGGACCAACCCTCTACTTGGACCTGAAATTTTACATAGTAACCGTTGGCACGCGCCGCACCGCTTTTGTTCAACTGCTATTGTTATTTAAAAGGTAATTGACCCTACTTTCTTTCGAGTACGTTGACAGAAACGCACCACTTCAGCAGTTTCTTTCTCACTTCAAACACCTTTCTACAAACATTTTGTACGCCTTTCTGCCTCCTGGGCTGCTTTCACTGAAACTTAGATAACATGTGCAGATCTCAAATGGACGCCATTGAACTTTGCCGCTCCTGCCACCATACCCTCCCCTCGTCTATCCCCGCCCATGCATGGGAGGGCTGCAATCTCCGCGCCTGTACAATGCCCTCAGATGCCGATAGGACCGTGATCCAAGGAAGGATTGACAATATTGGCGCTGAAACCGCCACCATCAACGCCGAGATAGCTTACCATCGCCGACTCCTACGCACCTTGACGACTAGGCGCAAAGAACTGAAGAAATATGTTGCGCGTGCCACGCCATACATTGCCCCCTCAGCCATTCGCCATGCCATGCTTCCTCCCGAAGTCTATCGGCTGATATTCCAATTTGCCTGTTCAGATTCCATTGTGAATGCCGGCAACACCGCCGGAAAACATCCCGTTTCCGTTTTGACTCCTTCCCCTCCATCTCGATCCGCATTCAGTCCTGCACCTTTCTTGCGCTCTCCAGTCTATCGCCCTTCTCCGTCCTATGGCTATGATCCCGGGAGTCCATATTATTCTGCAATTTCTCCAGGCTTTGGACCAGCGTCCCCCATCCTTCTTCCTTCTGCGGCACTTGCGCCAATCAGCGGTGGCGTCGATCTTCCTGCTCCAGCCTCCATTCCTGCCCAAGTCGTCACGGATGCCGCGGATGACTCAGAGCTTTTCGAGCCTGAGGACGAGTCCCCGCTTGATAAGCTGTCGTCGAAGGCACTCCGAAATTATACGGCGCTCTCAATCAGCGCTGTTTGTCATCTTTGGCGACTGATTGCCTTAGGACTTTCAGAGTTGTGGTCCTGCATCCGCCTTGACAGGATGACTCGGCCAGATGTCGTCGGTCTATACTTGACAAGATCCAAGGACCACCCTCTAAAATTGGATCTTCGCACCGACGCGCCATCTGTACTTTCACCTTTGCTTGCGGCCTCTCACAGGTGGAAAGCTGTCAATTTTGAGGCCCGTAATTTTGATCTAGGCGACTGCAATTTCCCGATGCTACACCTTGTTGCTACCAAGCTGTCTCCGGCCTCAGAATTTCCATATTGGATGGACTCATCCCAGTTCCCCGTTCTTCATACGTTGCGGATACATAGCTCGTCAGCCGCGGCCGGAGAACCCTCCAGCCGTCGCCGGGTACCCTGGGAACAGATGTCGCATGTCATCGCCACATCATGGACACCATTGTTTGTATTCAGCTCGACCGAGGACGTTTTCGGCCTTTGTAATGCTGAATTGGTGATTGAGGATGTCCTCTCGAAGGGCCTGATTTCCTCAGGCCGTAAACTGTGCATCAAATCTCTTGTATTGTGCGCTTCTTCAGAGGACAGGCTCTTCTTATCGAATCTTCAGCGCCTGGAACTCCCTCTTCTCAACAATCTTGATATCTCTATTTCTCCATATATATGCGCAACGGACCCAGACTGGATCTCCGTGTTCGCCTCAGTACTTCGGAAGTCTGAGTGCAGTATCACATCGCTACGGCTGAAAATGCCTGATGCCCTCAAATCCCAGCCTGTCGGGGCCGACCTCTACCCGCTCCTCGATGAATGCAAGTCGCTTCGCAGCCTGACGATCATCGAAGGCGTACCCTCTCTGCTGACAGACGATTTCATCGACAATCTACTGTCGGTGGCGCGCGATGGCGAGTCCGCGTATCTTCCAAGATTAACGGAAGTTGAGCTAGTCTGGGCTGAACGCCCTCGATGCAAGAATCGCAGTATCGCGGCGTATGGCTTGTTGCAGCATCTTCCGAAGAGGGTAGCATTTGGCGGTGTCGCTGCGCAGAACGGCGTCGAGCCTCTGGAGAGAGTTGTCCTGGGTGTTCGGGACGGGTTGGGTGTACAACCAGAAGTTGTCGCGTTGTTGGCGGATTTGAGGAGAAGTGGTGTGCAGGCGACGCTTTGGTGATTTCAGTTCGCTACGAATCGCGACTTTCTGTGAATCTCGGATGCTATGAATACTATGACCTGACTGTATGAAATTTATGAGTGTATTTGCGACCTACCTACTATTGTTTTTTTGATACCAAAACAACGCCTTTACGTGTTCCGGAAGGCGTGTTGCGATTTTGATGACGATGAGTAGATATTTGTGCTTTGTTGAAATGATGCCGCCGGCTCGCGTGACTCCTTCAATCACCACCAACTAATTCTCCTCTATCCATGCTCTCAAAAGGTACGTTCGTATTTCAGAAGTCGACAGTAGATTCAACGGCCTTCTCCTTATCCCGAATAGCTTAGACGTTCTCCAGGCTAGTGTCTATCGAACATGCAAGATGATGGTCGATTCTGTGATGGCCTACTACTACCATGGTCCCTGGGGATGAGTATTGTATAAGATCAAATGGTTCTCCTTGATGTGTGGGCCCAATGAGTCCCAGGCCAGTGCACTGCCTTGTTCTGTATCCAGAATTGTGGCTCTTATTCTCCATTATTGTTCTCAATGATGGCCTTTCTGGTGGCCTACTTAAGAGCATCGGTGATGGATCGTTACCTTCATTAACAGCTCCCACTTTCTACTTTGCGCGCACATTTATCGTACGTCCATTTGTTTTGTCATAACAAGTTGCTAATTCTCCATTCAACAGCCCACCTAAACAAGAACCATGACTGCTATTGAACTCTGCCGATCCTGCCACCACACGCTTCCCACCTCATCCTACAACTGCGCGTGGGATGGGTCTATCCTACGGGGGTGCTCGATGCCCTCGGAGGCCGACAGAACCGTCATCCAAGCAAGGATCGATAACGTCGATGCAGAGGTCGCCGCCCTTGATGCCGAGCTATCCTATTATCAGAGCCTCATAGTTGCTTTGACTGCCAGGCGCACCCAAACCGCAAAGTACCGCTCAGATGCGCGGCCATACATCTCTCCGTCTCCCATTCGTCGCGCCATGCTCCCCCCAGAGATTTATCGTTTGATCTTCCAATTTGCTTGTGCAGATCCTGCCATTCTTAAACCCAACGCAAACGACAAGCTACCCACCAGTGCTGCACATGCTAGTAGTCGGCTTTCTTCAGCCTCTTTCCCAATGCCAGTACGAAGCCGCCCCCTTGTTGTTCGGCCTCAGGTTACGAACTGGCCCAAGAAGCTGCCGCCCTCAACTGTCAAAGATCGTACAAGCTTAGCGATCAGCGCCGTCTGCTACCATTGGCGCCAAATTGCTCTTGATCATCCAGACTTGTGGTCGTACATTCGCGTTGATGCCAAGACCCAGTCACGGCTCGTCCGACTCTACTTGCGGCGATCCAAATCATGCCCTCTACATCTCGAGATCAATACTTTGGACTCATCTCTATTTGGCGGTTTACTTGACGCTTGTCATAGATGGAAAGTCGTTCATCTTTTACGCGAAGATTTCCATCTCAGTGGAACTCACGTCTTCCCCATGTTGATAGCTCTTAGCCTAGCGACAACGCCAACCTCACGCTTACCCCAACCTGACCAGTTTCCGGTCCTCCGTAAATTGTGCATAGATACCGCTAAGACGATGTTCGACATGGATCTGGATGGCGCCGACTTGAAATTTGACTGGCCACGGGTGACGCACGTCGTCGGCTCCCTGAGGAATCATCTGTCCTTTTTCTCTAACAAGGACCTCGCCACCATTCCTTGTGTTGAATGCATATGTGATTCGAATCGACCAGTTGCACTCTCACAAGGAGACGGCACCCCAACTTCGCTTCACATCACGTCCTTTGTGCTGCGCGCTCCCATGTGGGACTTGCGTACATCCTTCTTATCCAACTTGCGCAATATCCAGCTCACTCGACTTAATAACCTCGATATCGACTTCCCAGCGAACGTGAGCGACATACGAACGTGAGCGACATAGGAACGTGGTTCGTAACATTCGCGGACCTTTTGCGCAGATCGAAATGCAGTCTCATGTCGTTGAGTCTGAGGATGACGCGGATTACCAGCGCCGACCGTTCACCGCATGTAGACGATCTTTACCACCTCCTCGACGAATGCCGATCATCGCTTCGCTGTCTGAGCATCATCGAGGGCGTTCCTAGCCTGCTCACGGACGACTTTGTTCATAATCTGTTGTCTGTGGCGCCCGCGTATCTCCCTAGTGTAACCCAGCTCGAGCTGGTCTGGGCCGAGCGCTCTCGAGCCAAGAACCACAGCATCGTGGCACATAGTGCCTTGTCGCGCAATCTGCCTTTGAGGATAGGTTCTACCTCCGAAGTGAATGGCGTCAAACTCCTCGAGAAAGTTGTACTGGGCGTTCGTAACGGCTTGGGAGTGCAACCAGAAATCAAGGGACTGTTAGCCGATCTGAGGAAGAGTGGTGTCGAAGCGACGCTTTGGTAATCCAAGCTACAATTCCTGTACGTTCTTACTGTACTTTGACAGTTAATACGATCCTGCAGATTATCGCGCCCTGCCTAGATAACATAAAGCACCTCCCGGTGGCTGTCTTGTCCTTCCAAGCGATACCTCGCTCGTAAAGCGCGATTGCATTGACCAATTAGTTCCTATGAGTGTCGTCAAACGAAACTTCTCCAAACCAGATAGCTAGGGGCACATACTAAATCACTGAATCGAGATATCCATCTGACCCCGATACGCCCCACCCCGAACTACTCCTGAAATCGGAGAGCGAGGGCCCAAGCACAGCTGCAGACAAGTCGTTCGTCTGCCGGTCCAAGATCTTGCCATGGCTGAAACATTTGAGTTCGGAAGCCCGTGAAAGCGAATTAAAAGCATCACATATAGACAACGAAAATCTTCGGATTCCAAAGGATAATCTTGATAAACGATATGGGGGGCTGTAATTCGATTTCTTGAGTATCGAAAATTATTAAATGCTCCAATAGGGCACTTGAAAGACCATACCGCCGTCTCGCCGCAGTGGGGTAGCTAAAAAGCAGGAAAGGAAGAGAATGACCTCGCGGAAGTTTGAGGAGCGTTTGTACCAGTGGAATGTGCAGATTCTCAAGCAGGTGAGAGCTGTCAAGGGATTGGATAGTTCGCGCAATGGGGTAATGATGGAGGCATTTAACGCGGAAACGCTGAGGCATGATCGTGCAGCCGGATCGTAGGATCAAGGAAATCACAGTGGGTATACGGGATTGGATCTCTCTAGAGCTTCTTGCCGTACGATCACGGACTGTAACGATTAGAAGAATGAGAAGGTCCACGAGGTTACTGGAGTCGAATCTTAACTTTGTGATGGAGGGGTTGAGGAGGACAGAGATGGGGGGGAATGCAGTAGGTCGTTCACAAGCGACGTCGAGTCCAGCGCCCCCAAAAAAATCGATTTCAGCGGTGACGCGTGTGCGATTCCTGGAATCACTTCGGTGAACTGGTCTGTGCTGGTTCTGGGAAAGAACACCAACTCTACACAAACGAGCTGAGAGCACAGAACAACGACGGCGATCTTGCTAATCACCAACCGTACGTGTCTGAGCTTTGGTGAATGAGAAAGGATGGTGAAGGATGGGTTAGGCGCCGCGGTGGTGAAAACCTGTGATAGAATTGTTAGTCAAATACTCTAACGACGAAGCATGCGTCAGGAGGATTTCGAGGGAGCCTTTGTCCAGGTCTGGATCGCAAGAAAGTCGTAAAGACTTCCAACGGGGTACTGTTGGAAATGATGCCCTCAACAAGGTGTGGAAGTCATTACTGGCGACGTACAAGTTCGACAGAGACAGGCGCATATTGAGAAGGAAAGGGCTGGAAAGAGACAGGAACATCTGGAGTGAACTCTGCTACGAGTAGGCTGGTGATTCCGTTAATCCCAAGTACCATTCGTCGAACTTGATGATGGTGGTGGACCAGAGGGCTCGCAAGCAAAGAGCAGCGAAGCGCCATGGGCAGCAGACGTGAGCGAGCTTTAGTTGCTCGTATCTGACTTTGGCCGGGTGAAGGAAGAAAATTTGGCTATCCAAGTAAAAGGAAAAATCTGCCGAAGGGGTTGGAAGGGGAGTGTTGATGCTAGTATAGAAGAAGTCTGTTAAAATGAAGCATCGTTTCCGCTCTCCATCGACGTGTAGCAGTTCGAAACCAATGAATCATGAGTGCTTCAAGGCAAAGATTAGTTGTCACGCGCGTCGTTCTGCTGTTTTCAACTCACAGGAGTCTTCAATTTTTCGAGAAGCGCGTCTTTATAAGAAAACGCTGTAATATGTATCACGAGTGAAGCTAGTGAAGACTAGCCAACAGAGTACGATATGTTATTGTTCATGGCTGTGCAACGGAACGGAGTCATTTATTTGTACGTGTTGACGCGTCCTCTTCTTTCGCGCCACGATCACTGGATCTCCTCATGCTCTTCAAATCACCCTCACCTGGCCGACCATGCTACCCAAACACGCTGTGGCAGGAAGGAACACCGACGCAGGCTTCCAATCCAACTTCCACTGAACTAGAGCTACTGAGAAGGAGAAATTTTTCCCTTGGACCTGGTGACCAAATTCAAAGACGACCTTTCCAGACCCTGACACTCCTGCTTGATACCCAGATTATTTTCAACTGGATAGATCGGACGACATGGCATGACTGCGAGGCTTACGTCCAAAAGGAGTACGTCTCGAGTACACCACGACTTGAACGCGGTACCCCCCTTCGCCAGAACGCTGTCATTCGGAACACGGGCGAGCTCCCCGAGCCAACCCCTCATGCTACTTGACCATATCACTAGAGGAGTCCAGGCCCATCGTACACCGATTGCTTGCACACATTATCCCTGAACGTCGTTCTTTAGGTACTGCGTGTCAGGAACTGAGATCCTTGAAAGCGGCTTCGTGTCCTTAAGCGCCGTTCTTCGTAGACTCCTCAGGCTCTAATCTGGGTAAGTAGCGATGAGCTCCTTGTGGCGCAAATCTTACGGCTTCCCTAGCCGCCACACATCTGAACTCCCCCGTTACTCACCACAAATGTCATCGCGGTGCTTCTACCCGCAACCTTGAGTCAAGGTCTCCTTAACGACGAGAATTCCGACATTCTTCTTGTGATTGACGGTATTGTTGTCGGTCTTCTCTCCAGGTATGTTTCCTGGTTCCCGGTTGTCGATAGCTCTGCTGACAATAAGCCAGTCTATCGTTTCTATCTCGTCTTCCAGTGCTTCCTCATACCGTTCTGTACTCTGACAAAAGGGGAATATTCATGAGGTCAACCCAGCGGAAAGCAGTTCCGGAATCCCTTGTTACGTAGATGGAAACCGGAGGAATTCATGATTCACGATGAGCACGCCACGGATACTCTCAAAAAAAGCGGACGTCTATCTGTACAGATCAGATGCCAATTGTGATACGGTCGCAAGCTCTGCTATTGCGACACGAACGTCCCAGAGCCAATGAAGTAAGCAAAGCTGGCTTTGTGTGTCTAATGCTTCAGGAGCTTATCATGTTTCTCTCAGATGTCAAATCTGTTATCAAATGCGATCATTTGAGCGAAACTTTGCTTCAAGATAATGTGGGGCTCAGTTTATTTGATCCACGAAAGGGATCCATCGTGACTCTCATGCACTGAATAGCGGTGCTCGAATACTTACTCTCGAAGTTGTCATTCAGATGACAACTGACGCGCTCCGAGCTTCTCGGAGCCCACCTTCACCATATCACTATCGCCAGCCTGCTTCGCTCGCGCATCGTGTACCCAATGCCTGCCTCTGTTACCCCGCGAACCACGTCCTTTTGTTACCGAGTAACGCGGACTTGGATACTGCATTTGCAAAATCATTAACGCCACTCAGTCAGAAGGTAGTCTTTTGCCACTCAGTATCGGGTAAATGCGACTACAGCTGCAGCGGCTAATTCACGCCTCACTGGCGCTTTCGCAATACCCGTCCCACAGCACGTTCACTATACCGAAATGACAGTCGAACTTTCTCAAGCCCGCCACGTTAGTACGTACCGACTGTCTCGGGGCGCTTCAGTTGCTCTATACAGATGTACTGCGATTCGTGAGCATTTGCTGCGCGAAGTGATAGCATTAATAACGTGTGTTTAATTCCAACAGGTTGCTTTGTCTACTGCTCTTGCTGTCAAGTCTTTGAACATTAATATTCATGTGTCTAGTTTTCATCCGCCTATTTAATGTCCGACGACTTCACGACGATGAAAGCTCCAGTCTGAACGCGGCGCGAATATCCAATGAGGTCGCGTCTGGTCGTTCCGCCTTCAAATCGGAGGGATCCGCAGTCCTTAGATCCGGAGGGCAAACTGGCACCCACAGTATTTAAATTTGGACTCTAAATTGCAAGTCTTAGACCTATTTTGGTACGCAAATCTCTCGTGAAAATCGGTGGAGAGCTGTAACCGACGTGCCACTGCGATGGACTTCGAGGTCGTTATCAGACTTTCATTTGCCAAAGACGCGTCTACGCTTCGATCGTCCGTGAAAGTCGTGAGCCGAACTTGTATCGGGGGTGTCCTACTGGGCGTCTACGAGGATGGATGAAAGTGATAGACATCTCTCGCAAAGGAAGACTGC
>QLPD01008011.1:0-16541 GCA_003314085.1 Hymenopellis raphanipes | reverse complement strand
GAGTGCCGGGTACCCACTCGAGTACTCGCAAACACCCGGCACTCGTGGTCAGGTCTATCGGCAACTCGATCGAGTTGCCGTCAGTTTGCCACCTGTGTGAGGAAATGACCGCTTTTTTCGCTCAGGAAATCTTCATGGATCATCTGGCAATCAATTTCAGTGTAATTCCAGTCACCGCGACAGTCCAGGAAACGGGCCAAAAAGATTATTTGAGTTCAGCAGTGCCATATTGGCATTAGTACATAATGGTACTGGCCTAAGAGAAACACACCTGATAAAACTTCTCCGGTTCCCAATGTCGTTGGACAAAGTCTGTATCCTCCCTCAGGCCACCACTCTAGAAATAAAAAAGAACAAGCAATTCACAACCAGGATGATGGTATAGAGCGGACCAGCAAATGGTCCAAGAGCCATCGTTCGGCCCATGCGCTCGTCCAATTCGAGCTGCCAGGATTGCTGTTGTACCATATTATATCTGGGCGATAGACCTTTGGACAGAGCCTACGCGTGTAGAGACCACATATAGACCGGCGCATGCGGCTCTGAGGATAGCAATGCCAAATGATTAACCAGTCTTCCAGTCATTCAAGTCGTCAAACAGATCACAGCATCTGCAAACCCGAACAGAGTCCGTGTGGTGTGAACACCGTCCTGACGCCCAGTAGGCGCGCGTGTAGGATAGTCTGAGCCTTATGTGGGGGGTGCGTGGCAGGTGCACCTCGGAGTTCGAAATTTTACTGTTGGCCGCTCTGGCATTGAGATTTCGGAGATCTCCGTCTCTCAGATGAGCAGTATTCGCTATGGGTTGTTTCGAGCACAGCTTCTCCTTACAGAGTAATACAGACTTGTCCATAGCTCGAGTCACCAATTTCACCCAATTGTATTCCTTAAGCCCGTACTTTGCAGCAGTGTTCCTCCAGCACCGTAGGAAGCGCTGGTTTATTCAGGGAAGATAAAGAATAGAGTCTTTGAAGAGACATACCGAGGAATAACTCTGTCTTGTGGTTGTTGTATATAGTGACAGCCAATGACTGAAAAATCAAGCTCTTCCAGCACCCTTCGGCGATTACGGACCGACGGCTCGCAAGGCAATCACTGATATTGAAACTCCGAGGTGCACCTCCCAACACCCGAGGTCCAGACTCTATAGTAAGGAGGAACGATTATCTTCCTACTCCTCATAGAGTCTGGAAATCGAGACTACGTGTAGGATCCCTTCGTGGCCTAGGGCGTACAGGCCCGCGTTCCCGTGTATACTCATGCAGAACGAGTACGGCAGAAACGTTAGAAAGTCGGGGAGTGTCGCTGATGAGGCAGGTAGTACACTTTTAGTGATAAGCCAGTGAATTCCTACGCGGTCGGGTGGGACTGTGCGTTATGACTATGACCGATAAAAGAGGGACTAAGTCGTAAGTATGGTTGATTAGATATCGGAAGTCCCGGTGTTTGTACTTGTGTACAGGGGAACAGCCGACGGGCGAATTACCTATTTCGAAAGACTTTGACGAGCAAGGTGACAAGTCGACTCACAGAACTATGGATCCAGTTATCTTCTACACGACTACGGAGACCATGTCAGCAACGTTTGAAAACCTCTGCTCACTCAGCATCAGTCAGCCTTGCTTCAAGTTGTGCCGCTGAATTTCGCACTGGGTGACGTAGACATCCGAAGCATATAAAGATTCCATCGATAGGTCCTGGGTCGTCTCCGTCGCCTCTTCAATATGCCGCCATCTTTAGAATATCTCCAAGCCAAAAACCTCTTTGATCTGCGCGGTTCAGTGATAGTCGTTACTGGCGGAGGAACTGTGCGTCTTGATCTTCCTCCTTCTCAATCCACTGGCCTCATCCATCCAAGGGCATAGGCCTAATGATCGCGTCTACTCTGATAAGCAACGGGGCCACCGTCTATATCGTCGGTCCTCCAGGGACTCAAGCAGATATGGAAGAGTCAGTCACATATTCCATACTCTTAAGCCGATTAACCAGTCTCCAGGACTTGCAAGCAGTATAACGCATCTGTATCCAATTTTGATAGCGGTGGGAAGATGCATTGTCTCGAGGCTGATATCAGCCAAAAGGTACGTAGGCTCGACGCGCCTCGATTTCGTTTCTCACGCGACAAGTCACGCAGTCCGAAGCCAAACGCCTCGCAGACGAAATGGCGCGTCGTGAGCCCTATGTCACCGCGTTATTCAACAACGCAGGCATCCTCGTGGGCTCTTTCAAGCGACCCAAGAACAACATCGCCGCCGACTACGTATCCAGTTTCTTCGACGACATCACCCCCGCGGCATTCGACAAAACACTCAACACAAACGCTGTCGGTCCATACTGGCTTACTTTCGCGTTCTTGCCTCTTCTCGAGAAATGGAAACTATCAGATAATCCCGTAACCAAGAAGTTCCCTCCACAAATCATTATGACCAGCAGTATGAATGGATGGACAAAGGTACGACTACCTGCATGATGTGCGTTAACTAGTACACTGATCCTGCCGATCTAGGACTCTTCAACGGGAGGGTTGTCGTATCCATACCTCTTCTCCAAG
The DNA here is from genome assembly GCA_003314085.1 of Hymenopellis raphanipes. Lineage (NCBI taxonomy): Eukaryota > Fungi > Basidiomycota > Agaricomycetes > Agaricales > Physalacriaceae > Hymenopellis > Hymenopellis raphanipes. The sequence goes on along the minus strand of QLPD01008011.1, from coordinate 13,990 downwards.
AGTGCCATTGGCCACGCTACATCTTCACTGGCCCACGAGCTCTTACCGCTCGGCATCCGAGTGAATGGAATCGCGCCAGGCAAGCCTTTTCGCCTATCTTCCCCGACGTCGTCTGACCACTAAATGCTCAGGTTTGTTCCCGACCCCTGTACGTCTCGCGTTTGATCAACATTGCCGTCACTCTCTAAGATTCTACCATTGCCATAGATGGCCTTTCCAGGAGCACCAAGCGATGAGAGCGGTACTTTAATCATTCCAGACGACTATCCAATCGACTTCGAAGTTCCACTCAAAGAACATGGGTGTGGGTATGGAAGACCGCGAGATGTCGGCTCGCTGGCGCTATTCCTTCTTGTAAACTTTTTTGTCACCGGGGAGACCGTATTGATCGACGGAGGAGTGAGTGCCACCATCTTTCCATTCAAAGAGCTTGGTATGCTCATCGAACTTGAAACAGACCATGCTCAAGCACCCAAGCTCGTATTAACAATCTATTCACGACTGAGCGCATAAATTACGAATAACAAATGATAGGGTGGTATGTAGTTCATATATAATGTACAGCCTTGACTCGGAAGCGGTATAGTCCATGTAAAAAAAATGCAGCCATTATATCCTATGAATTGACGTATCTGAGTGTGAAAGTCGTGCAGACGATCCCTAAGCCACACTTCTGACGTGAAGCTATCTTTCAGGCGGCGGCAAGAGCGAGCCCCCGGGACTCTCGGGCAAGTACGCGTTTCCGTGCTTAACCGAATCCCATCTCTCGATGCGTGAAACATCGCTAGCGGCGCGCGACACCCCCGATATCCTCTTCGCGCGGTCCTTTAACAAAGACGCAATCGCGACGGTGTCCGTTCTCCCCAACGCCGTGGGACCCTCCTCCGACCCCTGCGCATTCACCACGATGTAATCCGGTATCGGAGGAACAGGAGGCGGCGGCAGATCCTCATGGGAGAACTGATAGCGCGTATGCTCACCCGCAGACGTCTGCGAGTACACCGACGCAGACGACTTTGCAGACGTGCCACCACCTTCCGGCACAGGCCCTGAAGAATTTGAAACAGACACTGCAATGGCTGATTTTGGCACGACGGCAGCGTTGGGGATGATTAGACGGGGGAGACATTTGGGGCTGTTCTGCATCGATCTGCGCTCGGGTGAGGAGGAGGAAGATGGGATGGGGAACGGGTCGTTGGTCTCGTACATGCTCCCGGAAATCGAGCGTACTGGGACGAAATCGTTTGAGACCGAGGACTCCCTGTAAGGTGCCGCGTTTGGGAAGCGCGGGAGATACTGGGGTTCGTCATAAGACATTGTACGCATCGTATCCGACCATGACTGCGACATATAAGAGCCGCGAGTGCTGTCATAGGCGTATCCTTGCGTTGAACCCTCCCAGCGATGTGCATCGGGAATTAGGTGCTCCATCGTGCTTTGGTTGCGTGCATGACTGGAGGAGTAGTCCCCAAACGAGCGCGGTGTAGCCTCTCTTCTATTTCTACTCCTCCTCTTGCGCACGACCGCACGAATGACAAAAACACTGAGAACTATTCCAGCAATTCCAGCAACCAGTCCTGAAATGAGAGCGATTTTGGCATCTTGCGTCAAGGATGGGTTATCCGTCGTGGATGAAGGTGGGGTACTCGTGTCGCGTAACGTTAAGCGTGAAGGGGCCATTAGAGGAAGCCGGATGAAACTGCCATGGTGGTTCAATGAAAATCTAGTCGAGACGCGAGGAGACTTACTATCGTCCACGACACCGTAAAAAAGTCACCAAGGAAAAAGAAGAAGAAATACAACCAGGCAGGTCGTATATAAATTATATGTATGTATCAGCCACAGAGCAGCACAGGTCGAGGGTGGAAGTCAGTCCGGTGCACGCCCCTCCTGGATGATTGCAAATTTGCACACAAGTGTGCGCCCGAGGGTTCCCAAGTAAAGCACCGTTTCAAGGCCATAGCGGGGGCTAATAACAGGCAAAGTTCTGTATCATGGAAGGTCATGCCCGAGAGCCCCAGCTGATGGAAGAGAATCTCTGTCGAGGATGAGGCGGTGCTAGCTCATGAAACCCGATTGATCATGTATTACATAGCCCAGGGAAAGGGTGCCAACTGCAGTACCAGTCAGATCGTTGACGTGAACCCCCATTGTTGAATGTTGAACTCGAAGATGTGCGATGAAAGGAAGTTGACTGAACGCCGCCACGATGATCGATCATATTTGTCTGCCAGAAATTTTCCACGTGCTTCGAGGCTCCTCTCACCTTCCCGGAACATTTATCGCCCACACTTCGCCTGTGCTCGTCTGGGATAATTGATCAACTGGGAGGGCTGTTTGGCGCGCCATCGTGCATCAGGCCCCGTCATATCCCACCCTTTACGCGATCGACCGCGTGCCGCAGATCCCTTCACTGAAAGTCCTCCATCCGCATTTGTGGCTGTTGTTCTTGCTTCGATTATAATGTAGTACGTCCTGTGCAGTCTTGACAGCCATATTGGACATCACTGGCACCAACTTGGCACTCTTGGTATCAAATGATGTAGGTGGATATGGGATCACAAAGCACCACCATTGGGCTAACAATTTCCGTTCCCATGCAGGTTCTATGCGTCTCCACCATACGCTCCTCCTTGTCGTGGCTGCAGTGCTCTCACTCACGTATCTCTCCACTAAATTCATCAGAAGTCCTCCATATGCACTAGCTCCAAGACTTCGAGCTAAAGTCATTTATCCACCAATGAAAGTCGACGCGTTATGTGCACTTCAATCACTCTCGCACGGGAGATTTCACCAGCCAGGTGCATGATGTCCTCGTGGCCCATTTCCTCGCCACAGCGTCCGATCGCGTCTACGTATATATATGAACCACTTGTTTGGCAGCCGAGAAAGCAGGAAATCGGACGCGCACCGAATCCTTTTTTGGCCTCCGGTCCCCATCCGCGCCAGAGGACAGTCGTCCACATTCAGTGAGCCGAAGACTTCCCCTCCCACTCCCACTCCCACTGCCTTGCGGCCTTCCATGGCGGGTTTACAATGTGGAACACTCACCCCTCACTACGTGTCCTTCCTTCCTTCTACTTTAGACCCCGACAACGCCACTTCAGTAGTGGAACATTGTTATCCGCCACCCCTTCGCATCAAGCCGCTCTCGAGCATGGGTTGTCCAAGTATGATTACCTGTCGTCCTCACGATCCCAAATATATATCGTGTCTATTACTGATTCTCTGATGCGGGTATTACAGCTTACATGTATTTAAGTGAATAGTCTAGTGTACGGACTAGTTTACAACATAAAAAAGTTTTGAACAGTCCGTCTCTACAACGCATCAGGGGACAAGTCACCAAGGGTGTTTCGGTCAAAGCTGCTCATGCCGGTCATGGCGCTGAAAGCAGACTTCGCATCGTCGCCAAACTCAGATCGAGAATCAATCGTTTCCTATTGAAAATGAGCAACGCCTAGTCTCAGTGCTGTTGAGACTCACATCAAAGTAATGGTGAGCGAGACTACGAGGAGCTGGATGAATACTTAGCATGTTACACATCCATATAAGCAAGACCGCTTACTCTTCGGCGTTTTCGGCAAGCGGCAGGTAACCCCGCTCTGCAGAATGTGGTACGCCACTAACCCAGACCTAAGACACGAACACAGTAGGTTCAGATTTCATTCAGCAGTACCGTGAAGAACCTACCAGCCCGTCTGATGGGATGCGCCAAGACCTTTGCCGCTGTCAGCGTGGAAGAACTGTCAAATGCAAGTGAGCTCAACGGCAACATGCATGGATATCACAGACCTCGTAGAACCAGACGTAGTCCCGGAAATGGGGGTCATGATCAAGCTTAGTCACACCACCATTTGTCGCTCGTTTGCCTTGCATGTCGCGACCGAAAATATGAATGATTCGATGCTGGATCTCCTCTGCGACCCCAGCAAGGTTCATGTAGTCTCCGCTGCCAGTAGGGCATTCAACCTATAAATGTTATATTTTGGTGGAAAGAAAGACAATACGCTGGGTTTCACCTGAAGGTCATCACCGTAGTATTGATAGAATCTCTGCAAGCTCTCGATCAGCAAAAAGTTCGTAGCTAACCCTGAGGGAATCTCAGTACTTCAGTCATGGGGAGTGGTGTAGCACGTACAGATAGGTCCTCTCCAGTTAGAATTGCCACCAAACATTCCGGACAACGAATCGCCGGGCCAGTAGTTCACCTCGTAGCGTTGACCGTTCACGTCCATGCCCCATGGCTGTTCCTGATGCAGTTTGGACAAACTGGAGAAATAAGCCAGAAGTAGGTGACAATCCACGACAAGACTTACGAGCGAATTCCATGTTCACTCAAAAACTCATCTTCGTCCAACATCTTCTCCAATATCTGCACTAGACGCTCCTTGCTGGCCAAAGCCATCAACCTGCGTTCGTCCTTGCCACGAACTAGAATAAGAGTGTATAAGTTGCGGCGAGAAACACAAGATCTAGATTGCGGACCTTTCATGTTGGCCATGTTGCGCGCCGCGACCTCGGGACGGTTGTCGATAAACCATTCTACACGCTTCTTGAAACCCGGGAACCGGTTCAAAGTAGCTGGTTCCAAGACCAGTGTCGCATAAAGAGGAATGAGACCGACGAGACTTCTGACAGGTAGCTGCATGGAATTGCCTGGACCGAACTGGATGGCATCGTAATACATTCCATCCTGTTCATTCCACAGACTGAGCTCATCATCACCCTCTTTGTAGGTCATGGCGTCCGCGATAAAGATAAAGTGCTGGATGTAGATCAGAATACGGCGTTCAAGGATCACGAACAAACCCAACCTCGAAGAATTTGGAAGCAATATCCTCATAAACTGGATTATGTTTGGCGAGCTCAAGGGCCATGTTTAACCTGTCGCAACAATCAATCGAAGAAGATCTCAAGAGCCGTGTACACGAACATGTTGAGACAATAGAATGCCATCCAAGCAGTTCCGTCAGCTTGACGTAAGACGCCTCCAGTAGGAAGTGGCTCCGATCGGTTGAACGCGCCAATATTGTCCAAACCAAGGAAGCCTCCCTCGAAGACGTTGTTGCCACCTTGATCCTTGCGATTTACCCACCTGAGAACGTGGCGTTAGGTGAGGCAACATAAGAATGAGAAAATTTACCAAGTGAAATTAAGAAGCAGCTTTTGGAAAACACGCTCCAGGAATGCTAAATCTTCTGTACCGTGAAGCTTGCGCTCAATTTTGAAAACACGGAAAGTCGCCCTGTGAGTTGCGCACTGAGTAAAAGCTATAAGCCTTCGGTGATAGTCACACTCACCAAGCATGAACAGGAGGATTGACGTCGCTAAAGTTCCATTCGTACGCAGGAATCTGACCATCAGGTTTCATGTACCATTCACGGGTGAGCAGGTCAAGCTGCTTCTTCGCGAAGGCCGGGTCGACGACGGCAAGAGGAATGCAATGGAAGGCGGAATCCCACGCAGCAAAGAAAGGGTATTCCCACCTAAATATCTGAATACCATCTTGTCTAGCACGAAGACGAATGCTTACTTATCGGGCATGGACAAAACGTCAGCTACATGCATGTGTCGCCATTCCTAGAAATCTAATGAGCGAACTCTAGCGAAGTTATCAAAAAACATACGCGATTCCGGATGAATTTCCGTTCTGGGGGAGGCGCTGGCTGCGCAGGATCACCTGCAATCCACTCGCTTTGGATAAACTGGTAATACTGCTTCGTCCAGAGCATGCCTCCGAGCGCCTGCCTCATGATCTGCTTCAGGTCGTCGCTGATTGGTCCAAAGACGAATGAATTGTAAAATTCATCAGCTTCCTGGCGACGCGCCTCCACGGTATCATCGAAGAGTCCTTCGTCCATGACACTCGGATCTTTGCGTGCAGAGAGTGGCGTCATCTTGAGCCGTACAACAACGCAACCACCTTGTCCAGGAACATCATGGAAAGTGTAGTGTGCGGCAGACTTGGTTCCAGTCTTGTCGGGGTTCACATAGCTCGGACCAGCTGGGAAGGGTGTACATGGACCTTGCTCTCGTTCCGCGGGCAGCGGGGCACCAAAGGATGATGCCGTACGGGTTCTAATTCTCCGTGAGAAGAAGTCCTCTTGAGAATCGGACGCGGGAGGGCGATGGGAGGGAATGATGTGGTCATGGAACGCGTCCTTCACGTAGGGAGTTTCGTTCTGTCCACCATACAACCTGCTGAAGTTCGTGTTGTTCTCGGTGAAGAGCAGGTCGGGCTCTATGACAGCATCAGGGTCCCCGATGAAGTTGCCAGAGGGCCCAACTGGAGGAGGAGAAGGAAGACAATAGAGATGCGTTTTGTGGAGCTCAGGATGCTTCGCAGTGATGCAATTGATATCGTTCCGAGTCGATGCGCTCATTGAGGGCATCGGAGGCTTCTCGAGAGGCCATGACCAGGTGTTTGGAAACCAGAACTGAGGGATGATATGAAGGGTGGCTGGGTCAGGACCTCGGTTGTAACTGGTGATGCGAACGTAAACATTTTCCGGATCGTCCTCATCCTTTGCATACTGAGGAGGTGTAAGTAAGACGGCGACGTCGAAAGAACTATAAAGATTTACCTCGACAAAGATATCCCAATAGCGGTCCTCATCAAACGCGTCCGTGTCCAAGATCTCAAACTCTGAGACATCGCGACCTCGGTTCTGGTTCTCAGTGACCAGCTCCTCATACGGATAACGGCGCTGGGGATACTTGTAAAGGAATTTCATGTAGGAATGGGTAGGCGTCGAGTCGAGATAATAGTAGAGTTCCTTCACATCCTCGCCATGGTTGCCTTGATGACCAGTGACACCAAAAAGACGCTCCTTGAGGATGGGGTCCTCCCCGTTCCAAAACGAGAGAGCAAAGCAGAGGCGCTGATGGTTGTCTGATATGCCAGCAATACCATCCTCGCCCCAGCGATATGCACGAGAGCGAGCATGCTCGTGGGGAAAATGACTCCAGGCATCGCCATTACCCGAGTAATCTTCGCGAACTGTAGCCTAAAAAAGCGTGTATATGCGTGTTCAATATGGTGGAGCACGGAAATGACGAAGCACATACCCATTGCCTGTCACTAAGGTACGGGCCCCAGCGCTTCCAGTGTCTCTCCTTATTGACGTCTTGTACCAGGCGATGTCTTTCGACTCCGTTGTACTCTGCGCCGAGCTGGGCGGCGAGACGCTCACGGTAAGAGGCCTGCTCTGCGAGATTGGGGTTGGAACCCGACTCTGCGGCCTTGAAAAGCTTAGGCGGTGGAACAGGAGAACTGGTGGGCTTTGGAATGTTAATCGTCAAGCCTGGCTCACGTTCCGACGATGGTGGGGGCGTCGTCGCGTCGGCGCCGGCGCCGCGAAAGAGCTTGTCCTGTACTTTCTTGATCGTATCAGAAGCCATGATGGTGGTCGTTACTGAAAGAGAAAGATATACAAGGGCAGGCGGATGCTGGATGGCGGTGCGATGGCTCTCTGTATATATGGGCGTGTAGTGACGACGCGTCAGAGGTGCATCATGATCTCGGTCTCGGGGTTACACCTTTTAAAGGTATCGTAGCCCTCAACTATCAATACTACCAAACAACTTCAACTTTCTCAATTTCGAACGTTTACTCGCGAGGCGAAGAATGCAAAATGCTCCCAATTGAAACGTGTGATAAGTCAAGTGTGAAACAAATCCCTGAAGGTCCAATGCCTGCGGTATAGTAGGTAACATATAAAGTAAGGTCGTGGCTTACGCGCGCCCAGGTAAATACAGGTTGGAGTAGCATGTCGAAAGCATTGAATAGAAATAAGTACTGTAGTCGTGGAATGCCTTGGTAATCACTTTGTGGTTGAGTACGGCAACGCCCACGGTCCGTCAGCATCAGCGGCCATGAGCACACTCTGCGTCCAGTCCTCTTGATCTTCGTTGTCATCCAGTATTCCAAGGTGATTGGAGGATGCCGTCGACAGGACAGAGGCGTTGGAAGCGTTACGAGTAGGTTTCGGTCGGAGATGTGATGGCTGTTCACCGGGAGACAGTATTGGTAGCGTCGCAGTGGACACTGAACGATAGTGATCCGCAATGGGCGTTGGACCGGAACGCGCTGACAGAGATGGCGCATCGTTCAAAACCTCTAGCGGATTAGGATGTTCTATTTGGTGTTCCAACGTCTCACTAGGAGGAGAAGCGTCTAAACCCATGCTGAGACGTAGAGGGGAAGATTCGATGGCGGTATCTAGAACAGGAACTGGCTTTGGGGAGTGAGACTGAGGTGCAGTAACAGCAGATATGGGGGTAGAAATGGATGAATCAGAGGCTGAATGACTTTGTAGATATGGAGAGGATATGTAGGGCCGCCCATTCGGCGAGGACGTCAATGAGGATGCGGACCGTTTGGAAAAGAGAAGCGTCAAAGACGGCTTCTTCAGTCGGCGGCGAGGGGACCCAGGAAGAGAGCCTGAAGGTGACGGAGGGTTGGAGCGACCAGGAAGCGATATAAGTGGTATTGACCTCCGAGGCGATAATGGACGGGGAACGGCCATCTGGTCGCTTTCATCTGAAATAGGAAACTCGACCGCACTCATGTTTCCCATGTTCAGTGCAAAGTCTGACGAGCTGGCTATGGTTGGGCATGTAACTGGTTCCGGCTTCATGTAGGGATCATTTACGAAAGGAATGTGGGTTAGGGATGGATTTGCAGAAGAACTGGACGGTGTTACTAGAGATTCCGCGGATGACGATAATGGTGGTGGAGAGGAAACACCTAGGCGTGATAGAGGGGAAGTCATAGAGTGACCCTCCGAAATTGAGTCATGCGACGACACATCATCTGAGATAGACTTCGAATCTGAAGATGTGGCGGCGATGGACCGCGGTGAAACTGACCGTTGAGTTGAGCCGTCAAGCGAAACGACAGACTCCCCAAAAACGGCAGCTGGTACATGGCGCCTTGGGCCCATTGGTCTAGCTCTAGCAGTGCGATCGAAGGAGTTGGCGCTCGGCAGTGGACGTTCGCTCTTTTCAAATGATGGACGTTCTTCCTCCGGTGGAGAGTTCGCGTCTATACCGCGGGGGGATTCATGTACGAGAGGTTGAGCAGTAGAAGGCGCGCTGATGTCAAGTACGACACTTTCTCGCTTGATATCGAGAACAGGCGAATCCAATGGCATAGCATCCCAAATATCTTCGGCTTCGCAAAGAATCTTCAACAAGGGTGGATTCATGTTCAAGCTCGGACAGAACACCAAAAGAAGATTGCTCAACGGCATTTTTGTGGCCTTGCTGTCAATCGCAGTAGCTTTGATGAGTTCTGTGACTGTGCGGATAAGGTCCTTATTCTCTGGCGGAAGCTGGGAAAGTAGCGACTTGAAGGCATTGATCAAAGAACGCGAGGGCGGACGCATGCCAGTGAAACTTGGCATAGCTAGAGTTGACAATGATGGCGGTTTCCGTAATCCAGTGCGAGGGCCTGAAGGAAGTGTAGGCCCTCGGGCACCAGCGCGCGCACCAGTGGAAGCTGACGATTCCTGCGAATTCGAAGCATTTTCCTGTGTTAACGCAGCCTCAAAGTAAGGCAGTAGAGCATGCGTTAAAATGGGTTCAGGCACTAGTGAACGTAATTAGCGTTCGCTGAACAGGAAAGGATCTGACGCTTACGTTCACGTAGGAAGGCCTTGAAAACAGACGCTACGGCATGTGGATCCAGTTCACCAGGGGAACATTCAGTCATGTCAAAATCCGCCCCTGTGTCGATGAGTTGAGGATCGACATGCGCAGCTAACGAAACTAACCTGTATCAAAATCGGCACGTAATTTGTTTACATGTGAAGGACGACCAGAAACACTGTAGGCAGAGTTAAAAATATAGTTTGTGGTTAAGGATAACTTTAACGCACCGAAAGAGACCTTCCTCTTGTATGCCCCACAATAGAAGATGCTGCGCGCAACGAACCACAATCGCGGGTAACATCCGCTTTTCCAGCATTTGTAGGTGATGTTTGTCAACAATTCCAGTTCGGTCTGGTCCCAAGACCCTATCCAAGTCGGCGGCACTGAACTGCACGCCAACGCCGACAGCTGTCTCTCTGGTAACACTCTTTAGATCACGCCCAAAGACAACACCGCCCACGGCACCACCACCTCCACTCTTGGAACGCATAGGGCCGCGCAACTGTTTTCCCAAATAAGGGCCCGAAGGGGTCATGAAGGCATCCGAATCTGAGATCGAGGAGGTAGCAGAATTGACACTCCAAGCGCCTGACGGCGCATCAGGCGTTCTTCGAGACTTCTTCCCACTACGACCAAGGCCTGATTGGTTTGAGCTAATTCTTGCTAGACTATGGTCGGAGTACGAGGAAGGTGCTGTGCCAGATGAAGAAGAATGACCAGAGTTACTTGCTCCTGATGAAAACCCGCCCCAGGCTCGATTCATCTTCTCGACCGCGCGTTTCGCAAGGCCAAACCCGCCGGTCATACTGACAGTTGGCTGACGGGAAGAAGACGGCGGGGTTGGAGAGTGTCGTGATGGAGAACTGTTTGCAGGCGAATGGCGAGGTGGAGGTGGAGGAAGGCTGCGCTGAGATGTATTCGGAGTATTTGTGGCTGACCAGGCGGCCAAACGACCGCGAATGTTGTTACCAGTTGATTGCAATCCAGGACTGGATGGAACAATAATACCATTGGCAGCTGCTCGTGTAAGCGTCGGCGTTTCCTGCGATACAGAAGGTGGCAGTCGTGGGTGGGTCTCGTCAAATGACTTTGATGAATATTTAGCGTCAGATACAATAGTCGCGGTTGCTGATGCCGGAGGAACGTAAATCTTGGCGAAAGTGGGTCCTAGATTTAAAGACATTGATCGACGGTTGCGACCCTTCAATGAGTTGGTAGGGGAAGATTTGAGCTGCGTCACCAGCTCAGGCAGAGGTGGCGACGTGGTTGATGGTTCCTCCTCTGGGGTCGCAAAATCAGCGTCTGATATGAGCGCACTGAGCCGTTTGTTGACGGGTACGATGGTATGAATGGACTGCAAAGACTCCGCCATGGAAGCTGGACGAGATGCGCGTGTTCCAGCGGTGGCTCCGGGTCGTATAGTGTGATGGCTCATGGTGGAATCGCTCTTGCGCCAGGCTTCCTTCTGTTCACCCTTCTCCCGGTCTGAGTTGTCCGCCTTCGTCTTCTCCTGGTCTCCCATGCGCATGTAGTTGAGCGCAGAGGATATACCTGGACTAACGGCGATGATTGAACCTCTCGGATCCGCGTTCGGTATGTGGAGAGGCGAAGGCGGGGATGGAACCTTGACGGGCTGCATTGCGGTGGGTTTTGGAGGTGGCGGTGGTGGTGTACGCGGGGGAGTATGTGATGGTTGTGGGACTGGCCTCTGCTCAGATGACTTCCTGCCACCATGGAATACTTGTTGCGCCAACTGCAAGGTCATCTTAGTTCCTTTTGCCCATTTATGATCGTGACGCTTCACCTCTCTCGACGACGACGCTGCAGAAACAGGGGTGACGAGCTCCGAGTCCGTGAAGTAGTCCTTTCCTTGGGCAGAGAACAGTTTTGAAGTGTCCTCGGACTTATTCTTCCGTCGACCGCCAAACGCACGTTTCAGCTTCATACCGGTCGCAGTGGCTACGGCGATTCCCTTGTGTAGCTGGGACGACGGCGTTGTAGAGTTCGCCGGCGACGGGGCGCCACTGAAATTCTGCCCCATCGCGGCAAGAGATGATGAGCGTGGACGGGAGGGAGCCAGAGCCAGGTTGCGGACATGAGGATGGGATGGTAGAGGCGCCGAATGATCCGAAATATGAATCTCAGACTGACTGGAGTCCTGAGAAGGCATATGGGAAGCTGCGGAGGACGAGTATGAGGAAGATAGAGAGGTAGAAGGTGAAGAGGATAGAGAGGAGCTATTCACGTCAGGCCAGCCTGAATGTACAGGCCCATACTTTAGCTCGGAAGAAGGCATCGATAGAGGGAGGCGTTGGCGCCGCTGGAATGCGCCTCCAAAGGTAGATTAAGGTCGGGATGTATTCTGTTGATAAAAAAAGTCAGAAAATGTGACAGTTAGTTGCTGCGCGGCCTCCAATGGCCTTGACTGCAACACGTTACTAGGCGACAGACTTACAGTGGGTATTCATGCAGCGACTGGCTTCATCGTCGACCACGACCAAGGAGTGTTCATATGCTAGTGGTGGCACGAAAGAAGGTGTGCCGTTTGTGTTCCTTATTGGGATGACAATCCACCACATGTTCGAATTCTGATTGTCTGATTTCACCCTTCTAGCCCTCTGGATACATTTCGTAAATAGTTTACAGCTACTACAATTTAATTATGCGTTGACAACCGCTGAATAGTCTGTTGTGATGAAATGATCCAAAACCCATCTAAAGCAATCATATCGTATCCTAGCTCCGCGCCTCCAATCTTATGATGGAACCAAGAAATCTTTTACCTGAGAGCAAATCAGTGGACCTCTCTTGCGCCCAAGTGAAACAAACATACCAACTCATATGTAAAGAACGAAGTAGCGATGCTCGGCGCAACTTTCACTACATAGACCACATGAGCGCCTATATCTTCATCGAGACCAGCACGAAACACTTACAAAGATTCGGCCAGAGGCCTCTATATAACCCCTGGAAGCCTTCCTTGCGAATGATGCCCCTCAATGCATCAAACGCACCTGTGTACTGGATACCAAGCCCACTTGACTTCATTCCCGTGACTTGCATCTTGCGACGCAAAACGTCAAAAGGATACGTCAAAGTCTGAGATATCGATCCTGGAAAATGACAGTCAGCGCCAATCACTCCAGTAACGGAGACCGCTCGCACCCGCAAGAGCGCCACAGGCTAGTTTCCGGGGAACACTGCTTTGACCAGGAGGCGTCAGGATACCACGGAGTAGTTCGTACGCCGCGAAATTGATCCCAACATAAGGTGCGACACCAACGGCTGTGGCAACCAAACCCCGATACAGACCGCGAATGCCGCCTTCCTCGCGTACTATCTTCAAAGTCATGCCCCATATTGTCATTTCTGCAGCGGTATAGTTTGATGCGCGCGCCGCTGTATGATAGGCAGCTCGAAGAGGTTCGGATGATGGCATACTAGGTTTGTTGTTGTTCGGTTGTATGGAGACTGGTATAGATGCTGTGGCAATGGATAATCGGGCACGAACGAGGTCTAGAGGGTATGTCGAGCAGACGGATGTGATTCCTGCCAGCGCACCACTGGCGAGTCGTTTTGGGGTATCCAATTCTCGTGTACCGTGTTGGGTAAACCACTACAAGGCGGGGGTGGTACGTGACGTCAGGACGCGCAATTCAAAGGGGTTGAAACTCACTTTTTTCAGTTGTTCGTAGGTCGTAAACTGCACGGCACTAACAATAAGCAGGAGAAGTCGATGAACTCGTGGAACACTCACCTATACGGTACAATGCGCAGACAATTGATACCATTGCCACGCATATAACCTCGGAATCCCTCTTCTTGCCACATACGAACTAGACTGCGCCATACGCCTTTATACAGATGTGCAGATGATTGTGGTTGTACTTGTCTGCAAGACAATGTCGACTTTTTAATGACGCGATATCGTTATTCGGATGTACTCACTGTATGATCTTTAATCTTTCTAGGGGGCTGACCACAGTGCGCGATGCTGCACCAGCACATCCACCCGCTGTTGTACCAATAAGCGGGTCGTCGCCGTTAGAAAAAATATGGGATACCGATGAAATACGATGCGACTTCGGGGGTAAGAAACTTGGTGACTGTGGCGGCTTCAGTGCTCTCTGCAGTCGAGGTCATAGTTGAAAAGGAGGTAGAATGAGAGACGCAAAAGGCATGTAAATGATGTGTCGCTGGCTGTTAGCCCGCTCTAAGGAGGGCGGATGTGGAGAGTGCGAGAAAGCCTAAACGGAACAAAGTGAGCGATTTTCATTTTCTCAAAACACGTGGTATGACACCATTATGTCCGCAACGGACTCTTCTCGGACAT